>CP137682.1:23970559-24051913 GCA_037976565.1 Mesocentrotus franciscanus
ACAAAGGGGAAAAAACCCAAAACAAACACAAAACAATCAAATAAACAATTAAGTTTGTATCTACGGGATGAAAGTGATTCTAACTTTCAAAAATTCAAACTTTGTTCAACACGCTTCACTAATTTTTCAGGTTTAGTCTTGAGAAGTTAACTATCAATGTTGGACTCCCCGTTAACAAAAAAATCACAAGGAGTTGCTTTTTAGGAAACTTAATTCGTTGTGTTGAGATCAACGTACATGTAGCTATTTAGGGTGAATTGCCGTTTGGTTAACAACCAGCCAGTCTACTATCCACTTTGTCCCATAATAGTTTCGTCTACTTATCGTTAGATCTAGCGGCCATCTAGGACGACAGTCATTCGGTCTAATCCCCAATTAATCTATTACCATTTGGTCTATTATTCATTTTGTCTGATTCCTAGTTTTCTAAATGCCCATTTCGTCTACCATCCATAATG
Source organism: Mesocentrotus franciscanus (assembly GCA_037976565.1). Classification (NCBI taxonomy): domain Eukaryota; kingdom Metazoa; phylum Echinodermata; class Echinoidea; order Camarodonta; family Strongylocentrotidae; genus Mesocentrotus; species Mesocentrotus franciscanus. The sequence goes on from CP137682.1 coordinate 23,971,018, forward strand.
CCTAATAATTAGTGGATGATTAATAGCCTATATATATGGGAATAATGTTTTATCTCTCTCAATCTCTCTCTCTCCCCCACACTTCCTCTCTCTCTCTTTTTCTTTTTCTCTAATAGGTCATGGGTGATAACCAATTCCGCGATAGAACGGAGCATAACCATCCGCCTAACCATGGTAGAAGCAATGCTACGAAGGTTAAAGCAGCAACGAAGAGAAGGGCCACTGAGTCCAATGAAAGACCACAACAGGTGCTTATGGCGACACTATGCGAGTAACAGAGGAAGGGCGGGCAGCGCTACCATCACTAAACAACATGAGGAGGAATATCCGGAGACAGCGCCAAGAGAACCCAAACGCCCTCCCCATTCCCATGACTGTGGAAGATCTGGAAATCCTGTAGATCAACGATTGACGCTGGGTGGAGAGCTTTTCCTTTATCACGACTCTGGAAGAAACGACCCTCGCCGGATTTTAGTGTTTACTACGGAAAGGAACCTTCAGGTAAGAACAAGTGTTGGGGTTCATTGCCATTTGGCCTTCTACGGTTCCGCAATTTTAGGAAGTGCTGCAAAAGCATACGTATTGAGTAAAAAGATTTCAGGATTCATTAGAATGAATTGAAATTGTGAGGTCATCATAAAGATATCCAAATACTTCCTATAAAATTGAAATTGAAATTAAATTAAAATTGGTTATTATTCTCGACAAAGTACAGGATCGGTTCTAGAACAATTCCCTGAGGGGTATTGTTCTGATACGACATGATCTCCTATTTCGATTATGTTTTTAATTATCATGCTATGATAATTAAAAAACAGTAAGTAAATAAAATAGCTTGGAAATAATACATACAATTTTGCAAGTGAAACAGTTTGTTTGTTTGAAATATATAATATTCGATGCAAATGTATTCATTCTGTTTTGCTACTAGTTGCTGTCAACGTCTGAAAGTTGGTTCGCTGATGGCACGTTCAAGGTAGTGCCGACCATCTTCTTCCAGTTGTGGACAATCCACGCCACATATGAGGGACATGTGGTGCCTTTGGTTTATTGCCTCATGCTAAATAAGGACCAGGCGTCATATGCAAGGGTACTAGCAGCACTACAGGAGGGAAGGGCGTTCTACCCAACCAGAATCATGATCGACTACGAATTTGCAGCGAAGAACGCATTTTCCCAGGCATTTCCAAATGCTCACGTTCAAGGATGTCTTTTTCATCTCTGTCAGAGGATACATGAACGGGTATGGTGATATTTATATATTGACAGTTGATCCCTTTTTACCCGCCATTTATTGATCAAATAGTACATTCAAGGCTCATGGCTAAAAAAAAAAAAAATAGTGATACAAATATTAGGTAGAGTTTGAAATTTGAGTAAGTGGACTTGCAAGCCATGATAAATGCTGAGGAGAGAGGGGGGAGGACTCTAATAAATATTTTTCTTTTAATCATCCTTTCAAGCCCAGTAACAAAAGCTTTATATGATGATTAGAGGGTAGGGGCTAGGGGCTATATCTCTTTTCGATTGTGCCTAAAACTGACCTGAAAAAACACGGACCTCTAATCGCCAGGGGAGGGGGAGGGGGGAATATAATCGATAGTTATACTGAAAATTGGTAGGCCACAAGGAAGCTGAGTAGGATACAAGCATGTTATTTTCTCCTATAGGAAACGCTCATTGCGTATAGTCAGGCAAGGGAGAAAATTTCGGGCAGCCCTGGCGGATTCGGGCGAAAAATAGGGACAGCGGTTTGTTCCTCCCCTCCCCACACTAAATGAACAGTTACCAATATCTATGCATTTTGCTCAATGGGTAGACAACAAACAATATTTCTGAAGTGTGAAAGGGCTGGTACATGTACTGTTATGAGTTTTATATTATTATTTTTAGATCAAGCAAGAAGGGCTGCAGGTGCTCTACAACGAGGATGAGGAGATCCGGACACAGGCGAGAATGATAGGAGCGATTGCATTTGTGCCAGTGGAAGACACCGTGGAGGCGTTTGAAGCCTTGGCAGGCATTGCAAGGGCAGAGCTGCAACCTGTCCTCAATTATTTTGAGGATACTTATGTGGGTCGACCTCAAAGAGCCGCGGGACATGGTCGCCAGGCAGCGAGGTTCCCGCCCATAATGTGGAACATGTTCAATGCGACACTGCAGGGGAATTTCGCACGAACAATCATGTGGAGGGCTGGCACCGAAGGTTCCAGATCGGCGTCGGTGCCGACCACCCCTCGTTTTGGCAGTTTTGACCTGCCTAAAACGGGAACATGCCATGAACGAAGTAACGATCGGACAAGCGCAAGCTGGAATGGCGCCTCCCGCACGTAGGAGAGTGTACCAAGATACCAATCTCCGGCTCATCAGGCTCGTTACTAATTACCATGGGAGAGACATTGTAGATTTTTTGAGGGGCGTGTCCCATAATCTTCACTAACGATCAGTCACCTATGCTATTGTACAGTTTTTGATCAGTCCAGTTGAATTGTTTTAACATGCAGGACCTCCCATTTACTTGGCATTACATTATATGGGATGTTTTGTTTTACATTAAGAGATGCGTATATACATTGTTGAATACAGAATGATATCATTTGATATCTTCTTTTTGTATGCATTTGATCGTTTTCAGGATAAAAGTTTCTATTTTTTTTAATTCTCTTTTTTACTGTTTCATGTTTATATGATAAGCATGATTAGCATCGGGCAAGCGCAAGCTGGAATGGCGCCTCCCGCACGTAGGAGAGTGTACCAAGATACCAATCTCCGGCTCATCAGGCTCGTTACTAATTACCATGGGAGAGACATTGTAGATTTTTAAGGGCGTGTCCCATAATCTTCACTAACGATCAGTCACCTATGCTATTGTACAGTTTTTGATCAGTCCAGGTGAATTGTTTTAACATGCAGGACCTCCCATTTACTTGGCATTACATTATATGGGATTTTTGTTTTACATTAAGAGATGTGTTACGTATATACATTGTTGAATACAGAATGATATCATTTGATATCTTCTTTTTATGCATTTGATTGTTTTCAGGATAAAAGTTTCTAGTTTTTTTAATTCTCTTTTTTTACTGTTTCATGTTTATATGATAAGCATGATTGTGATGATCTTTGCCTCTGAGTTTTACTTTGGGATGTCAGAACTCTGTTTTTAGTACATGACTTTGATAAGTCTCCTCCTTTGGCTTCCTTCAAGACAGCAGGAAGGTGTTTTATTTGTGTTAATGTATCATTAATATTTATCATGTTTATCCTCTTCAAATATGGTTTTGGGCAATACGCGCCAAAATTTGCTGGACAGAAGTTTTATCGTTGCAGAAAAAGCTCTTCGTATTAATCGCAACTCTCAGTCGCGTTCCCTTACAAATCCTATATTCTTTGAAAATAGCATGTTAATAATTAATGACCTCTATCTCTTCCAGTTAGGCCAGTTTTTGTAAACTAACAGTAATGACATGCTCTCAATTTTATTCATGATGTGTTCCTCCCCCCACCCCCCTACAAAAAAATTACATTGTGGTGACTTTCATTTACCTCTTCTAAATACATTTATCTATGCCGGTCTCAAATTTTGGAACTTTTCACGTATTTGTACTAAACTTGCCCCATCACTCCATTCTTTTAAGCGAAAAGCGAACTCGTTTCTTTACAATCTTATAAAACATATTAAATCTTCGCGTAGTCAACTCGTGTTTTACTCCCCCACAGATTGCGTTTGTGACCTTTCATATAATGTCAGTCTTCGTCCTATGTCTCTGTTGGATCATGTTCACCCAGACGTAGGAAAAGCATGTTGTTATACATTTTTAAATTATGAATTTATAATTCATAAGTTCTCATTTCACAATTTCAGATTAATCTGTTTTGTCTCCAAATGTATATGTATTTATTCCATATGTTTATTACTACCGTCTTTTGAGGGATCCACATTCTACAAATCCCGCTTCTCAGTAGATCCCTCCATTTTCACAGTTTTTACTTTTAAACAAACGAAACATCACTTACAGCACATGTATACATTCTTTTGTAATTTAATTAATGATTTTCAAAATGATTTATGTAATTGATTTCTTGTCATAATTGTTTATATTGATAGTTCTGTTGGAAGTGAAAATAAAACTGAAAATTGAAACACTGTTTGAAATGCTATTAAAGTTATTCACTTGTGATAGAGAATGTAAATAGTTAAAATATTGCATCTTGTATGTCAATTTACCTCCGCAACATTTTAAGTTCAATACCTTTTCTTTTATATAAAGAATGATGACAAAACAAGAATAGGATTTTCACCACATTAACTCGTACACTAGAGAACCATAAACAGCTAAACAAAAAATAAATTTTAAGCACAGTCTAAGTAGACATATTCCTTTGCTTCCAGAATTCATGAAAAGTCAAAGTTTTAGGAGACTTGGAGGCCACACTGAATAACGTCAAACAAAGCTGGCGAGAAGCGAACATCGTCACTAATGCTTAAGCGTCCCTTCGATTTTTAATCTCTGTTAAACTCGTTAAGAACAAAAGCTTGTCAATTTCATATGGTTCATAGAATTACCATGACCACGTTTCAGGGGGAAAATAAAGTAAAAATGCCTGCTTTAACCTTTTCTGAGATGGAGGTAGTGGATGTTTCTATCTTTCATATGGCCTAGAGTTTGAAAAAGTTTCACCAATTAAAAATTAGAAAATTATGATTTGTTGAAGGTGCAAACACAAATATGCAACTCCGTGACGTGTCTTGTGAGCTCCCGCCTATTTGCCCTGTGCTAGAAAACTTTAAAAAATCTGTATTCTTCCTTAACAAATTTTCCACATACATTCACCCAAAATATAATTAAATATAATTATTGCAAATATGTTTATACACAACCCCTGTACGAAACAAATCTATGCCGTCATAAATAACTAAGAAAATGAAAGTTCATGACATTTTCTCTAAATAGCAATTTGAAGCGGAGCTCGCATTATACGTCACAGTGTTGCAAATTCCTGGGTGTGATTGTCCTCGGAGGTAATGGTGTTTCGAGGGGGTAATTGTCCTCGGGGGGTAGTTGTCCTCGGGGGTAGTTTTCCGGGGTAGTTGTCCTCGGGGGTAATTGTCCTCGGGGTAGTTGTCCATGGGGGTAATTGTCCTGGGGGTAGTTGTCCTCGGGGTAGTTGTCCTCGGGGGTAGTTGTCCTCGGGGGTAATTGTCCTGGGGGTAGTTGTCCTCGGGGGTAGTTTTCCGGGGGTAGTTGTCCTCGGGGGTAATTGTCCTCGGGGGTAGTTGTCCTCGGGGGTAGTTTTCCGGGGTAAATTTCCGGGGTAATTGTCCTTGGGGGTAATTGTCCTCGGGGGTAATTCTCCGGGGGTAATTTTCCGGGGTAATTGTCCATGGGGGTAATTGTCCTCGGGGGTAATTCTCCGGGGGTAATTTTCCAGGGGTAATTGTCCTTGGGGGTAGTTTTCCGGGGGGTAATTTTCCGGGGGGTGATTGCCCAGGGGGTAATTGTCCTGATACGGCTTGACGATGCCTCCGTGTTTTTACTTCTCGCATTTGCTATTTTTTCGCGCTTTGATGTGGTGTCGCATTTTGCACGAAAGTTTTTTGCCGGGGCCTTGCCCTTGGTTGATTTCTTTCTATTTTTCTTTAACATACTTTTTCAAAAAAGGGGGCGGCTCCCGAACCCCGCCGTAGCGCGGGCCCTGTACATTGTGTAACGGCATGATGATTTGACAGATGGACCTGAAGCTAACTGAGTCCTGACATACTTTTCAACGTTGTAACTTGTACGCCCTAGTGTAGAGCGATTATCGGCATTTTGTTTTAATCTTATAGGGCTAGTTCTGACCTGAAAACGACCCAAATCTCGGAGCATGGCTAGCGGGGCCTTGCGCGGGGCCTTGGCCTATATACGGATAAGTGAGTGCCCTGGGTCCACTTCTAACTCGTGTTGTTAGCCCTTCTTTCTTCTCTTTTCCCTTTTCCTTTCATTTCCTTTCCTTTCCTTTTTTTTTTGCTTGCTTGTCAGTAGTCAGGGGGGGCAGACTGCCCCCTGCCCCCCGTAGGTACGCTACTGCCCCTCCCCCAGCAAACATAAAAGAGAGAGAGAGAAGGAAGGTAGGGGGGTCAGTTGCGATTTTTCCCGCCAACAAGGTGTAGATCGGGGGCTTGTAAGTTTTCTTGACTAATTACTTCAGGTCTAAACGCATGAAATTTCAATTACGTTTTCTAATTTTAAGAAAGCGTTAATTTTGCCATTCATTATCCAAATTCCAGATCATCAAATGACAGTGTTACCCTTACTTAAAATATGTGTTTAAACTAGTTAATATACATTGAATATCTGTTCGTAATCCTGTGGGCCCGTATTATTACTGCGCTTCACTGCGAAGTTCTCAGGTCATTATTTTGAATTAATTGAAACCAAGTCGATGCGCTAGTGCCCTTTGGTAAGGCATTAATCCTCATTACCAGGTCCCTCGGAGAGGACCTTAATCCGTCGGTCCTCTGGTTTCTTACTAACAAGCATTCATGCTTTCTTAGCAGTCAGGTAAAATAACCACTACTACTATGCTATACTATACTATATACTGTATTGTTTAGAATGCCTTTTGAGGCATAAGTGTTGTTCTTTTATGTGAAGGAGAAGGGGGAGAGGAACGGAGAGAGGGTGTTAGAGAAGGAAGAGAGGGGAAGAGAGAGAAAGAAAGACAGACAGACAGACAGACAGAGAGAGACAAACACACAGAGAAAGAGAAAGAAGGGGGCATGGGGCGCAGTGCCCTTTCCCTTCTGATAAGTGAACCTTTTCATCTTTGATGAGTGCCCCTTCTCACCTCTCATAAGTGCTCTCTTTTATTTTGACACGTACCCCTTGTCTTTCTAATAAGTACCCTTTTTCCTTCTGATAAATGCCCCTTTTCATTTTTTATAAGAGCCACATCCCTTTCTCTTAAATGCCCCTTCTCACAGTCTGATAAATGCCTCTATTAAATCTTATTTGTGCCCTTTTCTATTCTCACAAGTGCCCCTATTCATCTCAGGTGAATTTACCTTTTCAGGTACAAGAAATGCCTATTACCACCTCTGTTAAGTGCCCCTTCACCTCTTATATTTGCCTGTTTTCAAATCGGAAAGGTGTTCCGTTTATTTTGACGGTTTTAGGTGCCTCTTTTCATCTCAAGTGAGTGCCCTTATAACCATTTGAGAGAAACCCTTTTTATCTATGATAAGTGCCCCTTTTATTTTGACACGCGCCCCTATCATTTCTAATTAGTTCCATTTTCCTTCTGATAATTACCCCCTTTCTTTTGTAATAAGTGCCCCTTTTCCGTTCTCATAAGTGCCTTTTTCATCTCTGGTGAGTGTCCCTTATCAGGTGCGAGTAGTGTCCCATTTTCACCCCCGATAATTCCGGTTTTTTACTTAGACACGTGCTCCTTTTCTTTTCTAATAAGTGTCCTTTTAACTTTGGATATGTCTCCCCTTTTCCCTTCACCATAAAATGGTAAGGATTGTTTTTTCCTCTTTATAAGATGTCATTTTTCGCGGCCTCACAAATCTAAAAATTTCGCTTCGCTCGCTCGCTCGATTGAACCATGTAAAGAGAGAAACAAACAATGAAATTATTCCTGATTATCTAATCACAATGGGAATATAAGGGCCTACCAATGTCTAAACTTGTATATATTCGCTTTGAGATTTCCCTTTTTTGTGTGTGTGCCTCGCCCCCCACACACACTTTGAAAGCTAGACGCTCCGCCGCCCCTGATGGAGGAAGAGACAGAGAGAAAAAGGTTGGTTGGTTGGTTTGTTGGTTTGTTTTACCCGAGTGCTTATAAGGCATTCGTATGCTTGTAAGTTAGCAACCAGGGGACCGACGGCTTTAAGTCCTCTCCGAGGGACTTGGTCATGAGGATTAATGCCTAATTACCAAATGGCACTATAGCGCATCGAATTCAATTCAATTCAATTTTATTTCATTCAGTTAAAAAGACAACATTTCATATAACAATCAGATATATAACATCAAACACACATTAAGAACATATTAGACAAGGACATGAAATAAACTGAATAGGTTGCAACCTGAAAGGAAACATAATCCTTATATAAAGGTTGACCCTTTTTTATAATAAAAAATATTAAATATATTCGCTACTAAACATTATACAATACACAAATCAAGACGACAAACAAACATACAAACAAACAAATAAAATATGTCTTGAATTCAAATGATTACTGCAATTTACCCAAAAGAAATGTTTTATACCTACGTTTAAATTGGTTTCGAACGATCTTTCGAACGATCTTTTTCAGGCACATATGGTCAACCATGGCTTTAATCAATTGAAGCCTGATTATATACTGATTTCTATTTATTCTATTTCTTGTTATGTCAGCCACCCCCCCCCTCCCCAGAATTAAACCAATTAATCAATTGAAGCCTGATTATATACTGATTTCTATTTATTCTATTTCTTGTTAAACCAATTGTTAAACCAATTAAACCAATTGTTAAACCAATTAAACCAATTAATCAATTGAAGCCTGATTATATACTGATTTCTATTTATTCTATTTCTTGTTATGTCAGCCACCCCCCTCACCAGAATTAAACCAACACATATTTCTGGTCTAAATATGAATACGTTTTCATTTTGGCATGTCACACGAAAGCATATGAAAATCAACTGGATCCTTTTAAATCCTGAATAGTAAAGACAATAAACAATGACAGAAATAGGGCAGCCCCACAGAAATAGGGCAGCCCCACAAAAATAGTGCAGCCCCAGAAAGAGGACAGCCCTCCCCCCTCCGACTACGAATGTTTGTTACTGACCCGGCAGCAGAAGCAACTTGAACAAAGACTACGTTCACGGCCTGCGCTTGCTTATACATATTCATTTCTATGACGTCAAATTGGAAGGTAATACTGTGACCCAGGAACTATCCTCTACCCCTTGTTTCATCCTTCAATTATCCTTATTTCCCAGTCAATCATTGGAATCCCACTGTAATTGCCATAGCTCGCTATGTTGTTAATTTTTTGTACATTGAGAAAACGACTGGCTAAACGTCTATTTCCTGCAATTTTATAACAAGCACAGCACAGTGACATAACGCGAGCCTAGTCGTAGATTGTGTACGTTATGTATACCGGCGTCGTAGTGTTAATTGTATGCATTTATACCAAGTGAACGAAATGGCGACTGCTCTCGAAACTCAATATCTCTGCTTCAGAGACAAAACATAGCACAATCATGCCAGGTGAGTTAATTTTTTGTTCTTGTAATGGGTACTAAATGATCTATAGCTGATATAGGTCAAGACATCATTGGGGCCAGTTTTTGTCCAAACAATTTAGATGTAATTTAATAACTTACAAGTTGAAGCTTTGTGACGTGACTGTGTGTGCATTGTTATTAGTAGTATTAGGGCCTATAGCCTATAGGTGTCCAGGGATCGGCGGCGGAGCTCCAGACCAGAGCCTGCATATGAAAACGATTCAAACAGCGGGTTGGGGCACATTTTTTCGAAATGTAAAGAAGTAGTAGATCTAATTACAATTTTGACTTACAAATACAATATGTTTCGACTCCTCTGCCTCTGGGCATCCGGACAACCACTTGAAAAAAATTGAAATTATAATTTGAAGAAGTCTTCCGATGCCATGGGAAAAAGAGTGATTCCTCGTCCTAACCCAATTCATCCATTCCATGTGTATATATCGTGGATTCAACATCGAAGAGAAAGTACGTATACTCATTATTCATATGTGCTGCGCCCTGCTACCGCTCATGCGTACTTTCTCTTCGCCATGTTGAATCAATGATATACAGTACAACATGGATGAATTAGGTTAGGACGAGGAATCACCCTTTTTCCCCATCAAAGACTTCTTCAAATTATAATTTCAAGTGGTTGTCCGGATGCCCAGAGGAGTCGAAAAACATTGTCAAAGTCAAAAGTCAAAAGTCAAAATTGTAATTACTACTTCTTTACATTTCCAAAAAATGTGCCCCAACCCGCTGTTTGAATCGTTTTTCTATAGCTATGCAGGCTCTGGAGCTCCGCCGCTGAAGGCGTCGGAGCTCCCTTGAGTTGTTACTGTTGTTTTAGATGGATGTCTACTTTTTTAGTCAAGTGCTGCTTCAATACTCTTCCATTCTGTGTTACGCTTGTTCACCGCAGCCTTACAAGCTTGGTTATTTATGAAATATGAGATATCGCCAAGACTTATTTAACATCCATTTGCTTGTGGCTGTGTGGAGTAGTCTACATCTGAAGAGTGAAGGGCTAGGCGATAAAAGGCATGCGCAGGAGTTCACCAAAAAATTCAGCAAACTCTGTTCACTTTAAAAATAAACGATGGGGATAAAACTCCAAGAGATGTACCGGTATGTACATGCATTTAGGACAAGATGTAAAAACTAAATGATATTAGTATTACATGAATATATCGACATGTATCTTTCATACAGGCAATAAGGCTGGCACAAACTGCAGCTGCAGCTTCAGATAAACCAGCTGAAAAGTTGAAGACGTTTTCCATTTACAGATGGGTAAGTATTTCTTACAATACAAGTCTAGCCCATAGCAGGTCAGAGTTTTGTAATTGTTTAAATGTATCAGCTTTTCCTCCTGATTGGCACTAATTATTTTGTATTTTCTACTCTTTCATAGTTCCAAAAAAAGAAATAAAAAATAAATGTACATGTACATGTATATATAGATCTATTTATAAATTAACAGTGTGAATGACAATTTTGATAAAGACCAATTTACAATCTGTAATTCTGATCATTCTTCTTCCAAGATACCCATGATTTTGACAATATCGTTCTGATACTGTAAGCCTTATAAGAATGTTTCATGATTTTCTATCCTTTCATTTTTCATTTCATTTTTCATTTCATTCTCTACCACACTGCTCCAACTCTAAAAATATCACAAAGTAAAGTTAGTCCAAATTCTGAACTGTTGTCTTTACTGTAGCCAGCAAGGTGATTAAATATTTGCACTTGTAAGTTTCACTGTAGACATTAAATTTTATTATAAAGGTCCAATGTATTGAATGAATCAATGAAATAAAAGTTCACTGAAAGAAGAATTCGCATTTCTGCAATATAATGTTTTACTATGGTTCCAGTGTACGTGCAGGAGATCATGAGCTACATGTAGATCTTAGATCTTGCAGATGTACTTAAGCCAGGCCGACTTATTATATGGAGTGCAAGGATACATGCTCATGAATTTTCCTCCTAAAGTCAGCTTTCAACGTACATCAAAAACATGTTTCAACATTAGAAACATTATTTATAAAGAATAAAACCAAATAGAACCTCCTTGTAGCAAAGTTAACAGTGTAAATCGAAGCCACACTTTCATTTACAATATTTCTGGCATTTTTCTGGGAGGTGCCAACACAAAGAAGGTTAATTTTTACAGACCTGCCACCCTAGGCCTAGGGTCAGGGTAAGAGTTAAGGTTCCTTGTGTGATTGGGTATTTAGTGCAGTTATTCTGAACTTTCTCCTCCTGAAAATGTCAATTTTCATTATTATTATTATTTTTGTGTGTGTTTTTCTAGGACCCAGACAAGGATGGAGACAAGCCCCGTATGCAGACGTATGATGTGGATCTCAACACGTGAGTCATGTAGCACTTGATAATCAAGAGGAAACTTGCTCTTTATACAGGAAGAGAGAGAGCCTTTGTCACCTTTGTTGGTGTGTTTATAAACTGCCAAAGCTCCTCCATTGAATTGTCCGCTAACTCTGTGCTGAGAGACAGAGACAGTTAATAAGTACACCCAGGTGTAAATGGGTACCTGATGGAAACCTGATATGCCACAGTGCTGACTGTTTGGCTATGACCAGGGTAATCCTGTTAGTGCGTCATGGTGTGACGAACATGTGCACCATACAAGTCAAGAAGCAGATGTTATTATTATTAGAATTGCTCTTACTTACTTGGTATACTTGGTAGATTAGCCCTCTATAACAAAGGGAAGGGCTCTCAATTGGCTCTTAAAAGTCGCCACTGTAGGTACCTGACGGGAACCTGATATGCTAGAGCGCTGATTTTTTTGGGCCTCTTGGCTATGACCGAGGTAATCATGTTGGAGTGTCATGGTTCATCTCCCTGGTGTGACAGACACGTGCACTCAACAAGAAACCACTATTACTATTACATGTATTAGAATTGCGCTCCATACAGGAAGAGGGAGCCTTTGTCACCCTGTGTTGGTGTGTTTATAAACTGCCGAAGCTCCTTCAATGGATCGTCTCCTGAGAGCTGTTCTATTTTATACTCAGTTTTACATGTATGCATGAACATCAATGAGCATATCAATTAATGCTGTTTACACTATGAAAAAGATAATTCAATGTATTTTTTTCCATGTACAGGTGTGGCCCCATGGTCCTTGATGCTTTGATCAAGATCAAGAACGAGCTTGACCCCACTTTGACCTTTAGGAGGTCATGTCGAGAGGGCATCTGTGGGTCATGCTCCATGAATATCAACGGCACCAACACACTAGCATGCATTAGGTAAGTTATAAAACAAGCAACATAATTCATAGATCATTTCAGTGGTTAATAGTCTATGTCTAGACAGGTGTCTACACCCCTCCCCCCCCCCATCCTCCCCCACCCCCTCCAATCAACCTCTATGAACGTCAACAGCACCATCACGCAAGATCTTAATACCATACATGTAGGCCTGCTTTTGAATGTTGGAGGGAAAGAATTTAATGCATTACTGCATGCTAATAAAATGTTCATACATACAAGGAGTCAAGGACAAACTCTCAGTGTAAGTGTACAAATATTTAATCATGGTAAACAAACTGCTGAAAAAGGTGAAATAGGTAACAGGGCCTCCTTTCTTGCTCCTGGTACACAACTGGCAGTTGTAGTTCTTGAAGTAATGTAGATCAAAACTTTTTTAATTACCATAACGTCAGGCAACAGAAATTTTACTTGGTTGGCGAGATACAAGTTAAGCATTTAAATCATACCACTTCTTTATACCATCTCTGTTTGTTTTGAAGATCTATTGACAAATTTTTATCACTTTTCTTTTCCATCATTTTTCATCTTTTAGCCGCATTGACCGAATCAAGCAAGGCCACCAAAATCTACCCACTTCCTCACATGTACGTCATCAAGGACCTTGTGCCGGTAAATATAATTCTTGTTTACATTTTGAAATAGATAGTTTACACTAAAAATGTGATTATATCAGAGTTGCACGCATTCCAAAGCAAATAGTTGTAAAGTTTATTTTTATTACTATTTACATGTATGTACTTAAAGGGCAATCCAACCCTTTTAATAAGTTCATTTGAATGAAAGCATACAAATCAGCGAAACAGAATGGCGAAATTTTGAAATAAATTGGACCAATATTAAGAAAGTTATGAGTGTTTGAAATATGAGATTACTACAGCTGTGCGAATCTCAAATAGGTGATTTTGTCAGTGGATTGTAACCTAGTGACGGATTACTCTCCCGTTTGTAGGTTACAAAAATATCACTTATTTCTGTTTTTCTTCCTAGTGCCTTTACCCTCAGGGCACTACTCAAAAAATATCATCGAGGGTACATTATTACAGGTCCTCTAAAAAGAAAAGATCATCCCGAGTCATACATTTATGAAAAGTTGAAATTGTAGTTCTTTTGTGTATGGGAGCAAATGGGAAAGTTGTCCGCCACTACATCACATAGACATTATCAATTCAGCCAATTCGAAGAGCCCATACCTATACTAATTTTTTTGTGTGACAAATTTCAAAAATTCGTAACTTTCTAATTTTTTGTCTCATTTCATTCAAACTTTCATCAGTATGCTTCTCTGATTTTTCTGCTTTTTTGTAGACAAGTTTGCTATCAAGGTTGGATTTTCCTTTAAAACTAACATACATGATATAATTTGGCCCTGATATGATGTCTTCCTAGCTATTTAATACAGCCTTGTAAAGCCAGCGAATAACATAGCCTGCATGTATTTGGAAAATTAAATTAAGTTTCCTTGTGGGGCTTTGGGGGTTATTCCAGTAAATGTAATTCTAAGGGTGAAAAACAGAATGATCTATATATTATCAAGGGACCTTGTTCCATAGAATTCCTAATTTTAGTCCAATGCCCATTATTCTACCTTCTACCATCCAAAACTAAAATTTAAGCCCTAACATTACACCTTTGACAAAGTAAACCCCGGAAACTGTGTTGCCAGAGCAACTGTGTGATCATCCAAAATGGCTGTAAACCACCCTGTAATTTAAGCACAGGTTTCACATAAATCGCTCTACTTTTAACAGGCACACCTCAGCCACCATGGACTATGCTAAAGCCTGTTCACACACGCCGTAGTAAACCATGATGGATTAATGCAGGGTTTTTTAGCGTAATGCAAATCATATTATCTCTATGTTACAACACACATATAAGTTAGTATGCCTAGGACCATTGTTCCGCGCAGCTATTTTTTCATTCCCACTTTCCATTCATTCACATGTGTAAGATACAAAGGCAGTAACTGCTGCTTTGTCCCACTTAATGTGTGAACAAGCCTTAGGAGAGAGAGAGAGAGAGAGAGAGAGAGAGAGTGTGTCACTATCAATATTATCATGTTTTTATGATGTTTCTCCAGGACATGAACAACTTCTATGCCCAATACAAATCCATTGAGCCGTATCTCCAGAAGAAAGAGGACATCAAGTATGGAGAGAAGCAGTTCATCCAGTCTGTAGACGACCGAGCCAAGCTGGTAAGGACTTCATTTTCTTGTGTCACATTGTTTATTCGGAGCTGTTAACATTTATTTCAGATGAAGTTGTCTTTTTCTCCCTATTTTGTTTATTTTCATACACACTTGACATCCATGGAGTGATCAAATTTTGTAACTCACAAATGTGAATTTTCAGGATAGGGAGAAAAAAACTTGTTTGTTTACCATTTGTCACTTTTGCCATTACTTTTGGAGATATGTATTACATAGGTTTATCGGCCCGTTACTCTGTCCTTAACTGTATGTATAAAATATGAGGGGAAAATGCCTTAAATGCCTTAATGTAGTTACAAGGTTTAATTTTCCCTCTAAAATTGTGTTGGAAGTAGTTACACAAGGAGTCACTGGTTTTAATCCAAGTTATGCATTTCATTCAGTGGAGTTCATATAACATAGAGGCATGTTAGTAATGATCACTGATAGGTTGCCCAGCCTCTGCTCTGAAGACATTTGCTCTGGGATTCATTGCATCAAAGATACAGGGTTAGGGTTACTAGGGTTGCATGTGGATTTTAGTTTAAGTGTAAGGTTAGGGTTGGGGTTTAGTTTAGGTGTACAGTTAGGGTTAGATAAAGTGTATGGTCAAAGTAGAGGTTGAGAATTTGGTTAGTGTAGGAAGTTGACAGAGGAGCAGTTGGGCCAGAGCCTGTGCCATGAAACCAGAAAACGTTTTCATCGATGAACTTCAACTTTTGTTTTCTCTTTTCAGGATGGTCTCTACGAGTGCATTTTGTGTGCCTGTTGCAGTACCTCCTGTCCAAGCTACTGGTGGAATGGTGATAAATATCTAGGACCTGCTGTTCTTATGCAGGTAAGCTGCCCCTAGACCTGTTGGACAAGGTTCAGCAAACTTGTTATTAATTACAAGTTACAATAACTATTATAAGCTACTGAAATAATTGCATTTGATAAGCTTTGAGGGAATTTGTCACTAAACCTTGGCACTTGTTAGTAATAAGGTGGTTTATGAAACTACCTAGGGGAACGGTAAGTGATGTAAGTGTTGACCGTGTAATCGTAACCGTTAATCTGATTCACGATTCATTTAACCCTATCCAGGCATACCGATGGATGATAGACAGTCGTGATGAGCTCCAGGCTGAGAGGCTAGCCCAGCTCCAGGACAAGTTCTCTGTCTACCGATGTCACACCATCATGAACTGCACCAAGACATGTCCAAAGGTACAGAAATCATTTAAAGCCTCACTATTCCTAGTAAATCGCCTCTAGTGCCATCTCTGGTCAGCTGCAGGTCTCAACAAATTTGTGTTGGCTTATTCAAAAAAAATTTAGGTTGTCAGGAATTGTTAAAAAGTTGGTGACCTTTTTTTCCAAACATATTTCGAAATTTTTGTTCTTTTTATATACCGGTATATATATATTATTAAATTGTCGGCTACATTGTCAACACATTTGGTACGACACAAATCAACATTAATAATAATAGTGGGTTCTTGTATAGCGCTCATGTCTGTCAGACTTTACACTCCTGGTGGTCCACAATTATTACCCTGGTTTTAGCATGGCTGTTATTATGGTGCCCTAGCATTTCAAGGAATCGGTTCCCTTGTTTCCACTCAGCAAGTGTTCAGATAAAATGACCGTTATTGAAGCTTTTAAGTATCACATTTCAAATGTTCTTTTATCATTGCATCACTACTTGGAAATAATTTTCATTAATTGTTTAAAGATTATATGGCATTAATATGTATCTGTTATAGATTAAAAATGTATATATTCTTGGTCCTAACATATATCTGCAGTTCTGTCCAGCATTTGAATTTTTAGCACAATTTCTCAACCACAGTACAGACAAGAACAAATTAGAGAGTCATCTGTAAGCATATTTTAGCCTTCTTTTGTAATTTTCTAACTTTTTGTTTTAACTTTTAAACACAGGGTCTGAATCAGGCAGGGCCATTGGCGAGATCAAGAAACTCCTTGCAGGATTCGGCACAAAGGAAGCAGCATCTGTATAATCATTGAGGAATGGTGTACAATCCCACAAGAAATCCTATATATGGGACTACAGACTTTATATCGTGCTTTTAATCCATTTTGTAATACATGTCAATTGTCTAAATGCAAGTCCAGGTGATGAAATAGTGCTTTATCGATAACCTTGGATTGTAAGTGGTCACAAAATGACAGTTATTTGAATTTAGCACCAGATATTTTATCCAAGACATCAGGTATTGTACATAATAGCAACACATCAATTGCATATTACAGTATTCATTGTTACCACCAAAGTGGTAGCTAAAATCCAGCAGGAAAAGGAGTTAGTGGGACTGTAGAATAGATTCGTGAGTCAGATGTTTGCCATATACATGTATGACACTGACTTGACGTGACGTCTGTTATACAGATTATGTGTTATGTAAATAAAGAGATTATACTATAGCACAGCAAGGTGCGAGTATAATCATAATTTGTATCTGAATTTCAGTGAAAGTGATATGGAAAGGAGCAATATCTGAAAGAAAATTATAGATTAGCACTTTATTTTCCTTCCTTCAATATTTTCTTCTTTAATATGCCACATCTTTGAAATGGCAGTCTGTTGAAATTCATGTAGATAAAGAGCAAAAAATTTAATGAATTCCTGAGCAGGTTACTCCAGCTCTGTCAAGAAAAAAACTTTTCCAGAATAACATAAAAACATTGCAATTTTGACAATTTACTGAGTATGAATTGAGATACCTCATATGTAAGCTTTCATCATATTTCAAGTAATAAAGAAAAAAAAGTATAATGGAAGAAAGAAGTAGTGAACCAAGTCATAATGGAACTGATTATCCTCAGTCTTAGATTTAAAAACAAAAATCAAATTCCTTTTTGTAAGTATTGAAACTATCCTATTCCTTTTAAACATGCACATTCTTGTGACACAGCATGATGTGTGGTTTCTTTGATCTGAGATATATATAAATTTCAGGAGAATGTGGATTTTAACCAATGCATTTTGTCTACTTGTCTGTTTTTGTTTATGGGGCACTGGCAGGGGTGTTTGCATAAGGACCTTCTGTGATAGAGCCAAGTAGTTTTAAGTCTGGTTGGTGAAAGAAAGAGGAAATAGATGTATGGTAGAAAGAGACAGAGAGAGAGAGGGGGAGAGAGGGGTAGGGAAAGAGAGAGATGGGAGAGAGAAAGAGAGAGGGGGAGGAGAGGGGAGGGGGACTGATGAGGAGAGAAAGGTAGAGACTATAGACCTGTTCACTAATGTATTAAAAGTCATGGACATTTCTTTGAAAAAAAACCTTGGCTATTGAGTATTCAATTCAGCTGCTGTGAAGGGTAGCACCTCTACGGCTGCAATCAACCTTCATACATTGGCTATTACACTGCCAGGCAATCTTTTTACAAGCTTATAGGTTGTCAAAATAGAGTATTCATCCATATAATATTAATATAATACTCATTTTGGTTTATTGAAAGAAAAGTCCTTATAAAAACAGTCCAAAGACTGATAAACATTATGTTTAAATAGTTGCATTGTAAACTTTGTATGTAAACTTTGTATGAACATGTAAACTTTGTATGAACATGTATGGGTCCTTGGACTGTTTTTAAGAGCATCTTTTATTAAGGAATAACACATTTAATTTGAATTCATAGATTAATGGTATATGCAACAAGGAAAGGAAGAGGCGAGTAGCACTGAACGTGCATGAAAAAAGGGAGGATAGTAGAACAATAATGTAACTGAGCCGGAAGGGAGCAACTACAGGACAAAAATTAGTCCAGATTCTGTCCGTTTTCATACGATTGCGTAATTTATTTTTCTGCCGCATATTTTGTTTAGGTGGTTTATTGCGTCTTGTGTGAACTACACTTTACGGAAGAGAGACGAGAGAGATAGAGAACAATTTAGAAAGAAACGGACATGCAAGGACGAAAAGATTATCACAGTCAAAGACAAGGACTACTCATGGAGACCTGAAGATATGGAAAACACAAAAAATATTTATTCTTTCATTATACCGATACACTAGCCTCGACAAAGAAACATGTACATGTGCTTCACAAGCCTTTAGAAGTATCTCTTATTTACATCATTACATGTATATACATGCACAGGTGAGCACAATGACCACGTACTGTGCACGTGCTGCATAGGATTACTATGTAAAACAGAGGAATTAACAGTCATGTACAGCAACTCTTTGACAATGAATATGCAATCAAGTTAAATACAATGGTCCGTATTCTCCTTATTCAGTTAAAGATAAAGACCAGTTCTGGTCATGCGATTGCATTGTGAAAGAAACGTTGTGGAATCGATCAGAAAAGGTTGATCATCTAGCATATAAAAAGTATTGGTGTGTACTGCAAGGTTCTGGAATAATCAAAATGATAAGAAATTTGGCCTAGTCTTGGTAAAGTTACAAGCACTGTACACAGAAAGATGTATATGGGACTATGCGACCACATGCGCGATATCTATTTGGTCCCAATAGATACAAAAAAGGTTGATCATCTAGCATATAAAAAGTATTGGTGTGTACTGCAAGGTTCTGGAATAATCAAAATGATAAGAAATTTGGCCTAGTCTTGGTAAAGTTACAAGCACTGTACACAGAAAGATGTATATGGGACTATGCGACCACATGCGCGATATCTATTTGGTCCCAATAGATACAATAATTTACCAAATATATCAATTAGTAGGCGGTTTCCCGACTTCCCGGCAAAATTTGTATCATCACGTATTAGTCAAACATATTCTTTCACATGATTGGTAATGAGAGCTTCCATTTCATTTTTTTGAGAGAGGGGCGTTTTCAAAACTGATCTTTACCTTTAAACCCGACCCTGGGTCTAAAACCATGTTTAACACAAGGAAAACTTTGACCTCAAACTAACTTTCACTGTTAGAGAATATTCTGAACTTAAACCAATAACCCAGCATTGGGTTTAGATTTTAGTAGAATACAGGCCCAAAAGTGCCTTTTGACCATGTTTGTCCACTGATATGAACAGTGCCTTAGACTGACAAGAGATTTGTGTAATGTTTGGCATCTGAATCTACACACGCAAACATACATGCAGTACTGCATACATGTACACTTTACATCAAATAACACCTTTGACATAATAGCATCATATAATTATGATGTTTTAATAATGTCTCGTTATACACATTTTCTCTTTGAGACCGTGTGAAATGTACAATTATGAAAGACATTCTTAAACACAAAATGAGCACAAATGTCTACTCAATCAAATCCTTAAAAATTACATGTAATTTTAATAATGATTGTTGAAGTCTGCTGTAAACATGCTACTACTGTATTCTTGAACATTCATAATTTATCTGGAGAGGCAGAAAAGCATTAATTAATTGCCCTTGCAGCTCTGAACAAACACTACTTCAGCCATCTCAAATTCCTGATCAGCCCTTTCTCGATAGTTATGACTCTACTTTGACAAAAGAAATTTAAAAGGTGCCATTTGGCATCATAGTGACACATGAAGAAGTGTCAAATGGAAACTAGCAGCATAGTTTCTTACTAAATACAATACAGTACATATATCATGCCTTCTTTGGTAATAATAAGGCAATTTCATGAACTCAATTTATGAACCGAATGGCACAGAACACGATTGGAAATGTCTAACAAGATACTTTATTTTCCTACAAAATACAACCTCTTACATGGACATATTGTATCAGCAAGACTGTGCACAGTTTAATGTGTCCTTTACAGTTAATTTTCAAACAGAATTTGAAAAGGCAGGTTACTCTTGTACTTTGGTATGTCAAATGATATGAGCACATCCTACATGTACTAATAGATAGAATAAGTATATTTCTAACTAAATTGTGATGTACCTATAACAAAGGGTGTGTTACTCTTACTGTCAAACTGTTATACCACTACCAGAGGAATATATGTAAGACAAAAACACCAGGGACCCGTTTCACAAAGCCTTTTTTTCAATGACACATGACATGAATCAGTGACAAAATCTGCTGATAAAACCAATCAGAAGCAAGGATTTCAGTAGCTTATAACAAAAACTGTCATTTGTCACTGATGACAAGTTTTGTGAAATGGGGCCCAGGTGGTACAGGGCTTAACAGTATCTCAATGAGAAAGTCGAAAGGAAGGAATAAGAAGAAGAGGCAGACAGAGAAAGCAGTGGTTCGACAACATCAAGGAATGGACTGGCCTCACATACACAGGAAACCAAGAGGTTAGCATAGAACAGACAGAAGTGGAGGGAAGTGATCAGAAGGAGTGCAGATATGGTCACCAATTGCCATTTAATGACGGAGGCAGCCAGGTAGGTATGTGGTACAATAAGGCAGAAATAAATTTAGTATTCACAAAAGGCAAGAAATAAGGAATATTTGATCTGAAGAGATCATGTCCCCCCCGACCCCATCTCATCTCATGGGCAACTACAACCCAACCCCAGAATGTAAATGATTGGACTGAATAGAAATTATCCTAAAGCAGAAACAGGTACTGTAAATATTGCGTCAGTGGAAGATGTTTATACAAGTTCATTCGAACTAGTCTATGTATTAAGAGATCAGTGTATTTGCTGTCACATGCCCATTTGGGCCCTGTTTCATGAAACTCGTTATCAACAACAAGTTACAATAACTGTTATAACCTACTGAAATTATGGCATTTGATTGGCTGAGAGCAAATTTGTCAGACAAATTTAGCATTTGTTATTGATAACAAAGTTTCATGAAACAGGGCCCTGTTCTCAACTCGTAGGATAGTAGCATGTACCACAAAAGATAAATATGGCAAACTATGAAGATAAAAACAGTGACATCTATCACATTATGGTTTCAAGGATACATGATTGTCACAGCATATCACAGGTGTTTACTGTAAAACTGTAAGAGTTCAAAGTTAACAAATTCACAAAAGACTCTTGATACAAAATTCGTTAACAATCTGTATTATGTTTGGTTTTACTGTAGAGACTACACAAATTGATTTGGCATAACAGTTAAACGTTTCTGCTACGATTAATGCACATCTTTTCAGGCAAGGAAACCAAACTCTCAAAATTATCTGGCAATTATGTCATGAGTATGAACTACCGCAAGACTTTGACCCTCTCATTGGCCAAATATTCTGGATTGTGATCACAATGCTATATAACAGCAAGAGCTTTGAATACCTTACACACTTTACCCTGACTTTCGCAAGGGGATTTCATCTCTAAAACACACACTATGTGGAGTAGACCCTACTCTCTGCCTCGTACCGCCTCAAATACATTGACCTTCAACTTCCGTCTTTTAAAAAAGTACAATTTTTAAACATCCGATATCTAGCATATATAGACTATTGTCTCGGTTTCACATACTGCCACAGATGTTTTAATATATCTTTGCCTGCCAGGAATAAAATACAATCTTAAAAATCAGACTACCCAGCATATATCTTTCTCCTGGTAATGGCACAGAAATCTTCAATATTTTTCCTAGTTTTCCTCAAAATGTAATCTGCAGAGACTTACTATCTCACATATAGCCTTTAGTCTACCATGTACTGGTATTGATCATTTCCCTGTCTTTTTCACAGATAGAATCTGTAAACACACAATCTAGCATATATCCATAATCCTCCATTATGTCATGTTTTACCATGGACATCTTTAATATATTTCCACCTTTTCACAAATACAATTTGTAAACACAAAGTATCCTTTTCTCTGTCATGTACTGACACAGACTTCCCCAATATTTCCATCTTCTGCACAAATACAATCTCTAAAACACACAATATCTAGCATATATCTTTCTCTCTCACATGCACTGTACATCCCTGAAACACCCCTACCCACTTGCTGCAGTTTCAGTCACTGAGGTCATAGGTCAGAGGTTGGGGTCAACTGCTTTGCAGGCCAGTTCCTGAAATAAAAAGTTGAGAAATGCTACATCATCCACTGTGCACCTTCAAGATAAATGTTATACACATATGGTCTCAAATTCTGCCTGCCATCCTTTTTTCTGGAACCTTTAATTTTAAACTATGTGTAGAATTGGCCTGCTTTAAAGGTACTATGTCCCATTTGCAGGCCAAAAAAATGAAAAGGTTGAATTCCAAAGGCATTTGAAAGACAATACTATTAAACTTAGAACTTCCTTAAAAAAGAAAGGGCTTGAAAATGGCTTTTAGTGGGAAAATAACGACCATTACTTGTCTAATCGACTTAAGGGATTGCAATCACTTGAGTAATAGTCTGATTTTCAGACCCTTTTATCGAATGGTCGTATGTTTTGTGCTGCACAAAGATTCAATCACGTTTAATTTTGGCCATTACAAGTAGTGGGTTATTGATGTAGACAAATGCTCATGTACCTGTTTCAGCTCATGTTATGTATGTTATTACCAAAGAAAAAAAGATGTCAGTCAGTCTGACAGTGACGTCTAGAAGGTAAACAGGTTTCCTTGCATAATTTGAATACTAGGACATTGCTAATGTTTAAATTTGACAGATAGGACATACATGACATATTCATAATTTCTGCAAAGTTCTACAGAATTTGATGTTGGCTGCAGAAGGGAAATAGTATCTGTAAGAACATGTACATATACATGTAGCCTAAGAGTACAAATAATCCTTTGAAGGCACACAATATAGTTGACTCTTCATCTGTATATTAGTTTATGGACTTGCTACCAGCCTATAGGTTCTAGATGTTTAACACCATCATTACCACATCAATCTGATCACTCTTAAAAAAGTACTGGGCCCCGTTTCACCAAACTTGTTATCAATAACAAATGCTAAATTTCTATGGCAAAGTTGCTCTCATCCAATCAAATGCCACAATTTCAGTAGCTTATAACAGTTATTGTAACCTGCTATTGATAACAAGTTTCATAAAACAGGGCCATGATACACTTTTACTACACCGTCGCAACAGTGTATCCAGATTTGATTAGGTCCTCTATATTTGTTAATACTGGATACAAAATATTTGAATTTATCAACTTCACTATAGCAAATTTTACGTTTTCAGGCACACCAAGCTATGATGCAGTATGTCTTTATCATAGCGTAGTGATAAGGATGCTAGTGAAAGAAGAATAGATACTGTGCAAGTATCAACATACCTTTAAAACCTGCCTCTGGTACTGACGACGCTGTAGAATAAAAAACAGAAAGGGAGGCACATGAGACTAAAGCAGATGTCGGATCAGTTTATCCTTAAATACCTATCCATAATTTCTTGATGCAACTTTTGTTAAAAACCGTTCAATAGTTCTCAAGTTATTGTGGTGACAAAAAAGTGGGACAGATAGACAGACGCAGAGATGGACAAATGGACAGACGAGAGGACCGAATGAGAGACAACCTGAAAACAAGATGCCTATGGCACCATTGTGATGGAGGAATAATTATGATACTAATACACCAACAAGACTGACATCAGAACAACAAGAGACTGAACACAAAAACTATATTACCCCTATAGCCAAGAATTGGTTAGTATGTAGTCGGTCTAAAGTCAGTTTGGCGTTGTGACTGACGTATCGAATCAAAATCAGGACCAGACTGCTTAATTGGAGGGAAGATGGACATATCAGACTTACCTCTGGCAATCTCATCCATGGCAAGAGGGTCCTCACATACAGGGCTGTCTACGATCAGCGTGATTAAGGCCTCGGGCGTTACCCCTAGATGACTTAGGGTTGCTTCATTATCCTGTAGGGGTTTCCCCCTGTACAGCAGGGTCTGATCGAATGGTGCTACGCTGAATGCATGCATGACCTGAAGATATAGAGACAAGGTAAGAAAGTTTGGATTTCTTTGCTTTTTAAATTCTTATAGGAACGCTTGATGAAGTGGAGCGAGATCTGTATACTAAACAGATTAAATTTGCTGTAATGCATGCACTGGTAGATGAAACATTCATGTCTGATGTAATCATGTCTATCTTAAATCAATATATCACAGCACATCATCTGTTAGGAGCCAAGAGAGCATTAAATCTGTGTAGAATGATAATGACTGCTAAAAAACCATGCGCAGGTACACACTTGTAGATGTGCAACCACAGGACTTACAGCTTTGAGTCCCATCCCAAGGACTTCGTAATTGGGGATTTACGTGTATGCCTTACCAAAGACTGAATTTCTCTTGATGTAACTGTATATTGCAAAGTATAAAGCTATATTGCATTCAAGACTCTGTAGACATATAAACATGTCTATATTCAAACAATTTTAGAACACATGTCAGTATGCTGGGCTTGACAAATTATTGAAAAAAACTTTTGAATTATGTACCTTTATCTTGAGCTCTTTAAGTGTATTTGTTGACGAGACAATGACTTCTTTCTCCCCTCTCACTCGTCTGTGTCGTGAACTCCTCCTAGAGCTCGAGCTGTTGTCTAGTTCCAACTTCATTCGCTTCGGATCAGTCTAAAATACAAAATTATGTAATCGATCAACAAATACAAAATTTGAACCATCGTGATAGTCTTGTTGCTTTGAGTGAGAGTAGGAAAACCCTAAACATTCTAAATACCTTTTCAAATCAAAACCCTTTTCAAATCAAAATCTTAGAGAAGAACAGGAGCATGAATTGATTCAATTGACGGGACTAAAAAAAGCACCAACACTGCAAGACAAAATGGCACAAGATTAGTGTGCCTCACATTTCTGTATCTTATTACATACAGATAAGGTAGGAAGCTAGAAGGCTCATTCTCATACACAAAAGAATTAAAAATGCTGCAGTTTTTTTACTAATGTGTAGATGAATTGCAATTGTGTGCATCAATGGTCTTACGCTTTAATAGCTCTGTGTTATACGATACAGAAATTGTAAGTACTACACTTTACATCAACATAAATTCTTTTGAACGCCACGGTTTACCGCTGCACATTTAAACGAGACTTCAGCAGAGATGCCAACCTCTTGACACAAAAAAACAGACTGAATATCCTAAAAAATCATATTTTGGAGAGAAAAATCAGATTTTCACGAAAACTTGACATTACCACTGGCCCGTTGGCCCTGAGCTAGTATAATTTCAGAAAATGTGTTACTGGTAAGAACGGTCAAGTAAAAATGTTTGATCTTTCATTAAAATTTAATGAGAAAATTGTAAAGCAAAGTTTTTGTTGGGGTTCGGGGTTTACTTGTACATGTTTCTATGCGATTCATAAAAAAAAAAAAAAAAAAGAAAAAATCGTACTATCGTATTTCACTCTTAATATCGTACTAAATACGATTTAATCGTACTGGTTGGCATCTCTGCTTCAGGAGTCTTTTTTATTCGCAGATAATTTATTTCAAATCCCCATCCCTTCCTCTTTATGTAAAATAGAGTTTAGCTTGCTGCAGTGGTTTACGACATCATGTTTGAACACGCCTTTTGATAATAGGAGGGTGTTCACCAGAGGCTTGTTTGAAGCATGCTCAAGCAACAACTGCTCTCCAATTTCCTACACTAACTGAATTCCTGACTTCAACCCTTGAGCAAACCTAACCCGAACAGGAACAGGGGGGTGTTTCACAAAGATCCTAAGTTGAACTTATCTCTAAGTTGGACTTAAATATTATGGAGAGCCATTTGTAGCCTTGAAATTAAATATATTCAAGAGCAAAAATTCAAGTATTTTAGACTTTTTATAAATTCCACTTCAAGAACATGAAATCTCCTTGATAATAGAAAATATGAATGATTTGAATCAACATTTTATGCCTTTTAAAATAACTTTTACAAAATGTTTTAAAAGATGCTAACAGCTTTCCATAATTGTTAAGTCCAACTTAGGATCTTTGTGAAACACCCCCCTGGAACACTAATTCTAACCCTAGCCTAAAACCCAATTGCAACTCCAACCCTGACCCTATTCCCTTATTCCCTAGCCCTAAACCTAACCAAAATCATACAACCCAATTGCAACCCTATCCCTAATCCTATATATCTTGACAAAAAAACCCGGAGCAATTGTCGCCTGAGCATATATCAAGGCACCTCCCTGGAGCAGATCTTACACAATCAGAGCACTGACCTGCTGGAAATCAGGATCCTTGTTCTCCTGATCGCTGGATCCACCTGGAGATGTAGCCTCCATGAGGAAGTTGATTGCAGCTTTGGCGTTCTCACCAACCTCCGGCATGAACTTACGGATATAGAGCTTGACCGAAGAGTAAGTGAACCTTGCCCGGTGCTCAGCTAACAGTCTCTCCTGGGAGCACGTCTGGCAAAGATCTGAGGCAAGTGGAATTATTGGAAATTATTGCAACATGCATGCTGTGCAAATGGGTATCCTTTTCATTCGACAGGCATTTAAATTCAACATGTTGACCTCGTCTCTGGTCACAACACAGTTTCGAGATCACCTTGGGCAATAGTTTTAACCATGCCCTTCAAAGCAGCAATATTTGAATAATAGCATGAAGTTCTACTCAGAGAACTAGGCGTTGTGGCGTGCGCCTGTAATCCAGCTAACAGCGGAAGTTACAAACTGATTCAGCCGAGGACGCAGGTTCTTACGGATGGTGACGTTAAAGGTCGGTCCCCAGATGTAAATAATCATATCTGATTGATACACGTCTGTAAAAACCCAATACACACACAGAGAGTAAAAGTAGTGTAAAAACAGAGAATGATGCTTGGAAAAGAGGAGGAAAGTACAATTTTCACCTTTAGAGAATTTCAAGTAGTGAATTTATTTTGCGAAATAGAAATACTGTAAAACCTGAATTTTTGTTTGAGTTGTAAACAACGGCGGTTTTCATGGCAAGAAAGTTTTGTGATTCACAAATATTTAGTGTTGTATCAGGTGTGAGTTGATGACTTGCGACATGAAACTTTGGAAAATTTAACCACTCACAAAATTAATTTCATGCATGCAGAGGTTTGAAGGTTTTAAGAGTAGTTACAGGCATTTAACCCATAGACTACTGAATTGTCATAGTCCCCATAGGTTCAATACGGAACCAGCCGGTTCCAGTAGGCAATGGGTTAAAGCCCCTCTTAAGTGTTGGGAGCCCCAAATTCGCCAAAAATTTGATGGCAAAATTTCACTTAAAATTGTACCATAATGTGAAAGAGAA
Organism: Mesocentrotus franciscanus; assembly: GCA_037976565.1. Taxonomy (NCBI): domain Eukaryota; kingdom Metazoa; phylum Echinodermata; class Echinoidea; order Camarodonta; family Strongylocentrotidae; genus Mesocentrotus; species Mesocentrotus franciscanus. Next base: position 23,998,873 of record CP137682.1, read on the forward strand.
TGTCATTAAAGACACCCTTCTGCAAAGATTTCCCCCACAAAATATTGATAAAAGAATACATAATTTGGGTTTTCTGATGTATGCAAAATACCTAAATTTTGTATTCTTTCATCAATATTCGACTTCAAACACATTCGTTTTGAAAATCCTTGCAGAAATGTGTCTTAAATGACATCCTCTTTCACATTACGATACAATTTAAGTGAAATTTTGCCATCAAATTTTTGGGGCTCCCAACACTTTAGAGGGGCTTTAATTTGAATTGAAAGTACCTGGTTCTGTAATGAAGCAAGGCTCGTCTGCAATCACCTTCCATATCCTAATGGGTTGATCCACAATGAAGTTTGCTTTCAGTATCTCCCATTCATAGGGCCATACTAACGCAACTCTGTAGGGGAAAAAACACATTGCCCACGATAATTATTTGAAATGATTCTTCAACTAATCACTAATCTCTAGCATTGAAGATCTAAAATCAAGTCATAATTCTATGAAACGATAATTTGATTAAAAGGTTGATTAAAGAGGTACTGTTTGATATCAATCATATTACTTGAAAATATTCAACCAGTTGGATGCAAAGTGAAAGTAACATGATATGTAACACTCATTTTTCAATAGACTCAAGCCAAATTTAACATAGGCTTAGTATTCAATCGGTTAACTGAACACTGCAGCGACAACTTCGTCAAAACTGAGGGCATGAAAAGACTTGTAGCTACATGCAATCTAATGATGACATAAGAAATGAAACAGGCATTTATTGACATGATTTTGCTGAGTGCAATACAAAAAACAACATGAAATTTGATGTGCTCTGTGTATGGGGAGAACCTCTTTAATATGTTAGACCGGTATGCTGCCACCCAAAGGAATTTTTTACTCAAGTTTACATTATAAAATATGTTATTTTCCACAGAGAAGTTAACAATTTGTGAAATTTTCTGCATACAGTGTAAGGATTATACTAGTCCCTTTCATATATCATCTGGGGGGTGTTTCACAAAGATCCTAAGTTGAACTTATCTCCAAGTTGGACTTAACAATTATGGAAAGCCATTAGTATCTATGAAAATATTTGTACAAGTTATTTTAAAAGGCATAAAATGTTGATTCAAATCATTCATATTTTCTATTATCAAGGAGATTTCATGTTCTTGGTGTGGAATTAATAAAAAGTCTAAAATACTTGAATGTTCGCTTTTGAATATTTATTTTGTTAAGGCTACAAATGGCTCTCCATAATTTTTAAGTCCAACTTAAAGAGTTAAGTTCGACTTAGGATCTTTGTGAAACACCCCCCTGATCCAACTCATGGTGTGCTATGGTGACATTTACTGCAGACTTTATGATGTCAAAGATATAACGGTAGGGGTATGGTTGTCTTGTTACTTTATGTTAGATTAAAGCCTCGTTCAGATATGAAGCGGTAAACTACTGCATTTTTTTTTGTGTGGACATACATGTAAAGTATTGTATGTTTCACATTTCTGCATCTTATAACACAGAGCTCAGTAAATATGCACAGAACCTCTGTTGCATGCAGTTGCCATTCATTTAAACGTAAACACAAATGTGGTGGATCTTTGTGGCGGTTTACCGCATCATATCTGAACAATTCTTAAGGGTAAGGGTTTAGGAACAATGGACATTGTAGGATCTAGGGTCACAGTAAGCAGTTTGAAATAAGGAATATGTTAGGTGTATTAAGTTAACCACATAGCAATAGCTACTGGAGCATGTGTCATAGAGCTGCTTACCCTGATGTTTCATCAATTGGTGAGATGGTGCTTGGATCTAAGATCAGACCATTGTGTGCACAGATGAACAAACTGTTTGTGATGTCGGTTGGGAGATCCGCTTTGACTGGATGCCGTAGGAAGCTCCTCCACGCCTCCACAAAGGGAAGTGGGGCAACGTACACTTCCATAGATTCCTTGAATTGAAAAGAAGTAATAAAATCAGTACACTCATCTGCATAATTGATTTTTAAAAAGTCCATCATACAAGAGGTCACAAAAGTCTTGTGACTTTGCAGTGCTAAGCCTGATTTTCATAAATTGGTGTCACAGGAGATGTGTAAGACTAGAAAGAAGGTAATCAAGAGAGCATACCTGCCAACATTTGAAAATAAGAATTAGGAATTTCTAGCACGGTATGCCTTTGAAAATAAGAAATCTGTACCCTTAACAGGCGTTCGCACATGCAGCGGCAGTGTAAACTGGCAATACGCTGTAAATCTGTACAAAAAAAGCGAATACATATTCGCTGCTCGATCATGCAGCCATTCAACGCATGCAATATGTGAACTCTCAAATCGCGGCACATGATTAAAACAAGCTTAATTTGGCTTTAGCACACACAAACAAAAACAAAAAAAACACCAAAAAAAAAAATCAGAATTTTGAAAAATCGGAATATTCCGAATTTTTAGGTCCTAAAATTCAAGAAAATCAGAATATTCTGGATTATTTGGAAGGGTTGGCAGATATGAGAGAGCATGGGAAATATTTTGCATTAAGAAATTATCTCAAAACTTCTTTTTTTTTTGGGGGGGGGGGCTTCGTAGCACCCACCTTCACACTTTGCATCCACCAGTGCAACAAAATATACATCTCGCACTTACTACCTTCTTCCATGCAGGTCTACTCCTACAATGAAACAGCTGTGAAAGGAATTTCTTCAGTTCCGTGGCAAGGGTATATATATCTCAATTACACTAATACCTTTTCACACTTTGCATACAACAAAACCACAAAAAAACATTGTGTACTTACTCCTTTCTTCCAAGCAGGCCTACTCCTCCCATGAAACAGTTGTGAGAGGGATTTCTTCTGTTCTGTGGCAAGGTCACATCTCTTTTGAGCCTGCTCAGCGTCCTCCGCGTCTGCTAGCTGTTGAAAAGATGAGTACAGAGAGTAAATGACTGACATGTAAAAGAGTATGTGGGACCAAAGAAAGTAGCATAATTATCTTCTATTTATAAACATAAAAATAAGTAAATGGGACTACATTAGGCTGTGAGAGGGATTTCTTCTATTTCAAGATTACGTCTTTTCTGGGCTTGCTCGGCATTTTCAGCATCTGTTAGCTGTTGTAGAATACTTGGACAGTGACAAGAAAACGAGTACATGGGACTAAAGGAAATATTTGAAAAACATAAAAACAAGTAAATGGGACCACACAGATTTAAATTTCGCATTGAGAGGGTAAGGTCCATGAAGAGTGATGAATTGTGACTCACCTGACACTGCAGGCAGGGCTGACTGTCGGCTTTGAACTCTGAGGATTCTGGGAAGTATTTGCGGAGGACCTCCCACACTGGAGCAAAGACCATTCTCCTCTGACTCATGTCTGTACTCAGGTTCCCTGAATTGGGAATAAGTTATAATAACAAAAATATTCATAATATTCACATTTGTACTGTGCCTGATACTGCATTTTACCCAAGTCATTAAAGGGCAATCCTACCTTTGTAGTAGGTTCATTTGTGTAAAAGCAGAAAAATAAGAGAAACAGGATGCGCAAGTTTGAAAGAAATCTGACACATACAAAGAAAGTTATGCATGTTTGGAAATCTACGCAAATCTCAAATCGGCAAGTAAGTCAGTTGATTGTGATGTATTCACAGACAGCTATCCCTGTTGTTGTAACTAATATATCACTGATTAGAAGTACGGATATTATGTCAGCATCACTGTTATCATCAAACAGCAGCAGCAGCATCATAATTATTATAATTACCATCACTATCACCACCATCATTATCATCACCATCATCATAATCACGATCATCATCATCAGCAGCATCATCATCATCATCATCGTCATCAATATCATCGTTGTCATTATCATCATCATCATCATTGCCAATAACCTACCATGGGGGCAAAGGAGGTCCTCGTTGAACACGAGTGGTTCTTCATCCTCTTCCTCTTCCTCCTCCTCCTCCTCATCTTTCTGCTCCCCATCTTTCCGCTCTCCGTTCTCTTTTGGAGGGGCTCCATTCTCTCCTCCCTCAGCAACTGTTAGGGTGTAATATACATACCAAAGTAAGTTAGCATTAAGCCCAATTTAGACGAGACAAAATAAATCACCTTAAAAAATAAATGAATGGCAAGTGTCATTTTTCGTTCTTTTTTGTTAGAGGGGTTAAGAATAACATGGTTTCATGGCCCCCTGACATGTACTCTTTGATCTGTATGTGATAATAAGAAAAAAATGCACAGAAAACTACACTTATATCATCGTATTTGACTGCTACAAGCAATTTATTTATCACCTCATTATTAAATGACCTTGAGCTATATGACAGGCACGACACAGAAAAATAAATTGTGTATTACTTGACCTACGGACAAATGAACAGACATCCCAGGCCGTTTCCGGACACCTATCCCCCTGGACAATCAGCCCTAGGGGGTAGTTGTCCTAGGGGGTAGTTGTCCTAGAGGGTGGTTATCCTAGGGGTGGTTATCCGGAGGGTAGTTGTCCAGGGGGTAGGAGTCCTAGAACCATCCCAGACACATTGTACCTCCAGTATCAAGGGGGCAGACAAATAATACCAACAAAAAGTGCATTTTGTATTTGGAGCTGAAACAGAATCTTAACATGTAATTCATAAGGAATTTGTTATTTCATTATTGAGAGCACAATTGTTGTCAATTTGGAGAGGAAACAGATACTTTAGTATACTAAAACACCAATTCCATGAATGGGATTATATGTATCATACCTCCAGCTGCAGATGATTTGCCATTGGGCAATACCTGGTCTTCATCATCGATCTCCATATCCTCTTCTCCTTCTGTTGCTCCTCCTCCTCCTCCATCAAACTGAGATTCTACCTTCTCTACTGCCATTCTCTTCCACTGCCTCAGAGAGTCCTTGCCCACCCAAAAGCCATCCTCACTATATTCACACACAAAAATAGAAAGAATCTGGTTCTACAACACATGCTCTGATGACAATTGCTCTAGCAACATCTGCATTAAGTTTCCTATACTGACCGCATTCCTAGCTTCAAACCTCTACCAAACACCATACCTTACCTTAAAGCCATTGTTTAACAATGCCAAATCTGAGATGCATGGCCCTAAGTGTTATCAGCGTCTGTGATATGGTGTAATATTGAAGCCCTAAAAAAAATTGCACTTCAAAATGATCAGAAAGTGCCTCAAAAAGGTTTAAAAAATGAGTGAGTGACCGGTTTTACCATACTCATTTTCCCCAATAGACTGTAGTGTTATAAAAACTGTTGGGAAAACGTTTTTGAAATTTAATCCAATCATAAATATCTTGATAATCAGACAGGCGATCGGCTTGTAAACATCATGGGATTCCTGACTGACCTAAAGGTTTATAATTATGATTGCAGCTCGAGCTAAATCCAGGATTTTGTTTAGAATCTGAGACAAAGATACCCAATCCCTTTAACACAAACCCTAAACCTACACGAAAAACCCAATTGCAGTCCTCACCCCATATCCTTGATGAAATATAGCCCAGAGCAAATGTCGCAAGAGCAAATGTGGGGCAACTATGAAACCAAAATGGGGAAGGGTGAAATTACAGTAGTGCTGTCAATGACAGGACTTTAAAGGGAAGAAAACAAACTTATTTGAATTATGCATTTCCTATGGGAGACCTTAGACTATTCACATGGAGAAGGCTTTTTTTAATGGGCCTTTCGCGGATGACTTTTTGAACACACTTAGGCAAAATGATGAGTTCACTTTGCTCAGAATCATGTAAATAGAGGGGAAGGAATGAATGGAAATAATGAGAACCAGAAAGCAGGAAAAGATATGGAGGACAATGAATACCGGTACTATAAAGAAGTAGAAGTAGAAGAACAAAAGAAAAGTAATACAAAAGAATAAGACATCGAAATAGATGTACCTTTGACATATCAGAGCTTAGATGTTCCCTGCAAAAAGAAAATTAAATTGAAAAAATTAAAAAGACAACAAACTACCTTTGACATTTTGCTTTGGTGTTGTCGGTGACAAACTTCTGATCGGTGACGAGCTGGGCTTGGATCCTCATGACCTGACATTTCTGTTTAACACATGCTAGACACATCTCAGACTGGGTCATTCTGAGCTGTAGCCCATCACTACCATACTTTGCAAACAACAGGTCAGCCTAAATGAAAAGAGAAAGCAGAAATGAACAATTTCAATTTTATTCAGTTCATTCCAGAAATAGAAAACATAACAATGATTGTATTTAATTAAATACATTCAGTAAAATACACGTGTGAAACAAAAATGAAAACACCAACTGAGCTTGGATCGTCATGACCTGGCATTTCTGTTTGACACACGCTAGGCACATCTTAGACTGGGACATTCTGAAATGTAGCCCATCACCAGCACACTTGTTAAACAACAGGTCAGCCTAGATGAGAACAAACAAGGGTGTCATAGTTAAGTGGTTTAGATACTTGACTGGAGATGAAAGAGTCTCTAGTTTGATCGCCAACACCGAAGTTATGTCCTTAGTTTAAACGAGGCATTTTGTCTACATTGCTTCTCTACCCAGGTGTTAAATGGGTATCCGGTAGGATGCGAGAGTCCTTGTAATTTGCTAGCAATGTGAGCATCTGTAAAATGGGAAATGGCTGGAATACTCCCCAGGGAGTGGAGAATGTGCATGTTTTATGTGCAATCAAGCCTGAATACAATGACCAGGATAACGATATGTCTGTAAAGTGCTTAAAGATTTCTTAGATGTATGAAGTGCTAGATAAACCCACAATATATATTATATCAATTGTGTTTAGGGTGAAGCTCTAGCATGTTTTCAAACTCTAGAGGTATATACAAATACTCTGGAGTTACTTACTGCTTTTGAACTTATCCTCTTGAGTTCCTTCACTTTGTGTGGATCAAGATTCTTGTGTTTGCATTCCAACTTGTAGTTGTTGATCGGGCCAACCTTTGATCCCAGTTTCATCCTCGTGTAACCACTTCTTCAACCATTCTGTAGCTATCCAATCACATTTGCCATCTGCAAAAGTTGGATTTGGAAAATAGTTTACATGTGTGAAGAATAAGAATAAGAGCTCCCTCTCATCATCTTCATAATCACCATCACCATCGATCATCATCATCACCATCGACCCTCCTCATTACCATCATCCTCATCATAAATAAAATAAGCTTCATCATAATCACCATAACCATCAACATCACCATCACTACCACCATCACCTCATCTTCACCATCACTATCATCATCATCATCACATCATCACTGCCACCACCACCACCACCACCACCACCACCACCACCACCACCACCACCACCACCATCATCATCATCATCATCAACAACACAATTACCACCATCACACCATCATCTGCATCACTCTCAACTTACCATCTGCAGGATGGATCTGCTTGTAGATGGTTTGTATTTCCTGCTGCATCGTTCTTCCAGACTCCACATTCTTGGTCCTCATCGCCACCATCTCCCTCAACCAGTCCTCAAACTTCTCATTATCGCGGCTGATTAGCTCCTGTAAATAGTCTGGTAGGCTCTCAACGCTGGTGGTTGTTGAATTATCCATGTGACTCTCTGGAAGTGAGAATGACATACACATAATGATGCATATACAGCTCCAGAAAGGTCTTGATATATCCTACCGTACTTGAAATAGGCATACATGCTCTGGCGAAAATTTCTCTGCAGTCAATTTCCTACACTTACCAAATTTCCAACTGCAACCCTAGCCCTATCTAGGCCCTGTCTTATAAAGAGTTGCGATTAATCGCCACTTATTACGATTGATATCAATCGCAACTATGTACATAAGAGATAGGAGATTGATTGATTGGAGGACTTGCGATTGATTCGGATCAATCGCACTCTTTATAAGACGAGGTCCTAATCTACTAATCTACCGCATTGTAACTGTCACCCTAACCCCATATCCTCCATTGTAGATGAAATGAGAACTGGAGCAAGCAATTGTCGTCGAAGCTAATGATCGGTCACTCTGAAATGTGTACATTCGCAATACATCTTTTTTTCCAAGGCAGTTTGTCAACACTTGATAAGAATCACAGCTAATTGACATGCATACAGGGTGTGTTTACAGGTCCATTCATGCAGCTCTGAATAGTTCACTCCAGTAGAGATACATCATAGAGATAAAGTCAAACCTGCTTTAGTGACCACCTGTCTATAGAGACCACATTTTTGTTTCCCTTGAATATGTTTTTTCATTGAAACCTGTACTAAAGGAACCTCTACACAAAGATCACCTGCTTATCAAGACTACTTTTCATGTTTCCCTTGGCCGGTCTTTATATACAGGTTTCACTGTATATGTCATCCAGGGAAGTTTCTAGTCTCTGAAATTTCTTTGCTTATTGTGATGTTTAAAACAATTATTAAGAAAACCAATAATTTTGGTCTTTCTTTTAATAGAAGAAAAAAAATGGGAGAATAATCCCATGAATGTCATCACATACCGGTACCTCTCTGGTCTGTGGACCTTCTTTTGTAGACCAACATGTAAGCGTTCTTGGATGCATGGTTTCCCTTGGGTACTTTGGGTCTCTTGCCTTCCTTTCCTGCGGCTGAAAATAAGAACATGAACAAATAACTTATTGGATTCCTTTCAAATTCCTTATAAAATACATCATTATTTTTTATTTTTAATCTGAAGGACAAGAAACACACTAACACACTTCCTGCGGCTGAAAATAAGAACATCAACAAATAACTTATTGGATACCACCACGTTTCTTTCACAATGCAATCGCATGACCAGAACTGGTCTATACCTTTCAATATCTGTGTATCATTTAACAGAAAGAAATAAACCACTTACAAAGTTCATCCTCACAGCCTAGCTTTAGATTCTTTCCCTCCATCTTCTGAATCTCCTCATCGTTGAACTTGAACCACACCCCTCCTTCGCCATGGCTACGGATGTGGGCCACATAGTGACCAGAGTAAGCAGTAGGCCCCCTGTGTATCAGTACAGCCTCTAAGTCGTACATAGCATCTTTGTCTAATAATAAGCAGACAAAAAAAAATAAATGCACATATAAATGGATTCCCCTTTGAAACATTTTCAACCTGATTCAGATCATGGAAGGAGAGACATTGACATATCATTTGTTCCCATAAAATCAATCAATCATGATTATCTATGCCATTTGCATAAATTAAAACTATTCAAATGATCTCTCTTTGAAAGATATATATCATTAGTACTGAAGTTTCCTTGGTTAAAACAAATAATAATTGCCTCATCCTTCAAATAGGGCAAAGAGTCCTCCAAAATCACCTAAAAATATAATTCATGAAGACCTAGTATGTACAAAATCAACTAAGGAGAATTTACATAGCCATCTATGGGTTAACAATCAGGAAGCACAAAGAATAAATCCCCATGCCCAAAACTGAAGCTAAACTCGGGGGCGCACAAAATGGAAGTACGACTCGGATAGTTTACAGGATCTTATGTTATCAACATACCTGCCAACATTTGAAAATAAGAATTAGGAATTTCTAGCATAGTAGCAGGGGTCCGCCTGCAGCGACAGTGTATAACCAGGGAGGTGAGACATAGTGTCTCAACTCCCTGGTATAACTGGCGTTACGCGGTAAATCTGTACAAAAAAGTGGATACAAATTCGCTGCTCGATTGTGCAGCCATTCAACGCATGCAATACGTGAACTCTCAAATTACGGCACATGATAAAACAAGCTAAATTTGGCTTTAAAAATTTGGAATATTCCGAATTTTTAGGTCCTAAAAATCCAGAAAATCAGAATATTCCGAAAAATTCGGAAGGGTTGGCAGGTATGTATCAATTATATTCTTCATGCTCCTGAACCATTAACCCATGGAATGCCAAGAAAATGTTATATTTGGAATGTAGTTTATACATACTAGATGTACACAAACTATGTTGGGGGTGAATTGTTCCCCTTAAACTTCCAGAGCAAGCAATTCATCAACTATATTACCTCTCCTGGCAAGGTGTTTGGACATGTCAATCTCCTCAGGGAACTGTAGAAAGTTGTTCAGCTTCTTCTTTGTTCCACTATGTCTGAGAAGAAAGAAATCCCAAATACAATGAATTAAATGATAATTCATTATATTTATACAGATATTTTATTTTACGGGGAAACCAACTGGTCAGAGACAGTTGACCAATATATGGAAGTACAGATATCAGGACACAGATTTGTGAAATTTGAGAATATTTGACAGAGAATGATGAAGTTATTATGAAAGGTAAGTTACATGTAAATAATAGTGGAGGGAGGGGGGGATCCTCCATTAACCTACCAGGCATCCATACACTACTCTTGGGTTGGGAGTGGCTAACATACATCACTGTATTTATCATGCCAACAGAAAGCAATGCTTAAACCCAATTTCCAATCAAGAGCTCAAATCACTTAAAGATAAGCCTGAGTTCTGAGATGATAGAAAATAAATTCTCACAGAATCCAACAAAACTTACACTGAATGTTCAAGATTACAATTAAATGACACGTGCCAAACGATTTTGGTAGAAAATGTATAGGAGCTGAGTAATGAGCACAGAAAGATAAGGAAATCAAGGTAAGTAGGCCCGACACCATGTGCTTAACACAAGTCACTATGTGCAAATGAGAGTTTGGTTTTTATTGAAGATGACTTCCAGCTAGTTTTTGTGAGTTTTTTTAATTTTAATGGTTCAAACAATCAATCTACTGCAGGATAAACATTCCAGAAACAATCATAGCCACGTCTCTCCACATACGATTCCCATACCAGAGCTCAAGATTAGCTTCAACTACGACACATCCACAAAGTGTATCACACCAAATGAAATGAAGTAGAATGCTTACCTGTCAAACACAAATCTTAAGAGTTGAATATTGAGTACCGGTGGTAGGGTCTGGAGCTTAATGCACCTTGTTGCATTCCTCTTACAGTTACACTTCTCACAAAGATACTGATTGGCGCCCTCTAGCTTCTCCTCCTGAAAAGAAACAGAATCAACTGGGTAAGAACTTATAAGCTTTCCCTCCATACAATGTCAAATAATTCCAAACTTTATGAAGTATTTGAATCATATTGTGAAGTTGTAGATTCTCACTCATATTGGGAATTTAGCTGTTTCTAATTATACATAGAATGAATTGTACAGATATTACTCATAGTATCATAAGTTGCCAAATGCATGAAAACGTGTTTTAGATTGCTGAACATCATACCAATCTGCTAAATATATCTAGTAATATGGCACATCAGCATTTTTCAACCGGGGTGCTTCAGAAAATCTTTAGGGGTGCATGAGAGAAATTAGTTAAAGATTTTTGTTGGATTCATTATGAAATTAACATCAATTCTGTGAAAAAAAAAATTTGAGATACTGCTATGTATTTTCATGAAGACATAACATTTTAAAGGTAATTAAGTGTCTTTTACTTCGCCCGCTTCGCTCAGTCTCAACATTTAGAAACAGTATGATTACAGGTAGTGAAGTGCCTGGATACCCACAGAATTAGTCATCGATGTGCCAGAATATCGTCACAATCGGGCAGCAAGTGTGTTTTGTTTACAAAACAACATTTTAACCATCCTAAAATGTCTTCTTTTTTTGCTTGCTCGCTTTGCTCGTTCACAAATTTTAGAAACAAAATGTGTCTGTACGTGTGTACTTGATGTGTACCAGATAATGGAAAAGGATTCTTCTGACAGGAACTTGGGATTAGGTGTCGCGAAACTTGTTATTTCTCAAAGGGTGCCGCGACTATAAAAGGTTGAAAAGCTGTAATACATTATAGATTACCGAAGTGCTGACGTCATATTCGCTCATCGTTCAGGTTACTGGTTCCAAACAACAGAGCCCTCGCATGAGGTTCACCGCAACATCATTCAAGCAACAGGCTGGAGCAGGGCGAATTCAATGTTTGGCGCTGGTGTGACCACCATACCATAGTTTAGGACAAACTTGTTTGGAACCAGCAACCCTTGACGACTTGGCTAATATGACGTCACACTTCGGTACTCTATACTGCACTTAAATTTTCCACTGATAAGATGCCAGATATTCAACAAATTTCTCTTTAACAGTAGCTTTTATGTCACTTGGGTCAAGTATGGAAATGGTAAATTAATGTCTTCACTAAAAGATCTTAGCGCCGTGGCAGGGATTCAAACCCTGTACTGCCCTTTGACTTATCCAATAGACTACCGGTACAACATCTCCACATTCACAAGCAATCTGTTATTCTAAACAGGCTTCTCCACAGGAAATTGTTCAACCATGATCCAAGTGAGTCAAATTTGCTCTTACATCATCAAAAGGAATGAATTGGAGTATCACAGCTATTTTGGGGGATAAACATCAACATATTTATTCCCCTTGACAGTACCCTTGTCAAGAAGAAGTTGCCCTAGGAATTTAATTTTTCTGAAATCCCTTACGCTTGGAATTATTACCAGAGGTGTTACGTACAAGCAAGAACACAGGTAGTAAATGTTTCATTCTCCCGAGAACTCCTGCCAACCAAGGGAAATGACACTTACCTTCAGAAACTCACTCAGACTGTCCTCCAGCTGTTTGTGACCTTTAATGTTGAGGTCGAGCTCGTAGAACCTAGACGGCCTCTCAGAACAGTTGCCACAATGATTGCACCTGTCATAATAGTACATTTTTTAGCAGTTAGACTTGAAATCTTTTTAGGCCCTCTCTTCCCTTAAAAAATAACTGAAATTTGCAGGTTTGCCTGTGAAGTATTGTTTTAACATGAGACATACAATTTATCATGAAAGTTAAAGGTGCAATACATAGTTTCCATAAATAATGGAATGCAATAATTCCAAAACATCAAGCTGGTAGCGAGTCTGCCAAAACAGTACTGGGTTTACTCTAAATTTCACACACATTAATATACATATATCTTGTAAACAAACATCTTTCAAGTAAAAACACAAGACAGGAACAGTGTATTTCCTGTTTACCTTGTAACATATGAATATTGTCCGCTAAATTGCTGCTCAAAAACGTTCCTAACCAAAGCATTGGGTTGTTCTTTCAGCTTACTTCGTGACACAATTTGTGACACAATTTGTGCTCTCACAACCCTAACTCTAACCATATATCTTTGATAAAATAAAGCCTGGAGAAAATGTCACCAGACCATGTGTCACAGCACTGTTGACTAACCTTGTAACATATGAATATTGTCCGCTGAATTGCTGCTCAATGACGTTCCTAACCCGAGCATTAGGTTGTTCTTTCAGTGTGCCCTCCAACAAGGAGATCAGAAGCTTGCTAAATTCTTGAGCATCCTGAAACAAGGTTCAAGAAGAAATGAACATAAAAACATTAAAACAACCCCATCTTTGCTATAGATGAATTTACATTTTAGATAAGAAATGTCAAGCTTGAACAACGTTGCCACTGAAAAACAATTTGTTGAGAGAAAATCAGTATACATTTACAGCTGGTTAATATTTTATCTTTAAAACTAAATAGAAGGATTAAATGAGAACTTACCGTTTGAAGTTTGATCCTTATTTTATGAGTAAGTTGAAGGGAGATAGTACTTGTGAGAGCATGCGTAGAACGGGCTCTCACATGTAGTCTCGAACCGAGACTTACGTAATAAAATATATGTTAAGTGACCATAAATAGTCCTGATTGTAAATTTCACTAAGAAACACTGAATATCAATATCAATTATCTGCACTATGTTAAAATAACAAGAATGTGTGAAAGAAACTTAATTACCTGCTGTAGAGCTGCATCCAGTCCAAGGCAATTGATGAAATTTGAAGGATCAATGTACCTGCAAGATAACCATCAATTACACTTTAAACAGACACATCTGACACAATCACTCTCAATGAAATCTTAAAGGGGAAGAGAGAAATGGGGGTGGGAGGAGAGGATTTTAGGCAGTATTTTAACATCCCGTTTGAAAAACAAGAGGAAGTAGTATCCTACGAGAAAGACTACAGTCCAAAATATTGTCAAATTCTTTTACTACCAGACTATCCTGACTAAACATTTTCATATCTTCTTTCAATAACTAAGAACACTAATCAATCAATCGATCAATCAATCAAATACACTCTTGCTAACTATATATTGATCAATATATATATATATATATCTACGGTATTGGTACATAATTTATCCTTCTATATATTATCAGTATGTATTTATTGATCCACTGATAAATATCTTTATTTTATTTTTGGTGGGAGCACTGGTCCCATGTATGATCTTGCTCCGTCTTTACATCCTTAGACAAGGTCTTTTAGCCACATTTGTCCCTCTCAACCAAGGTGTATGAAATTCTTGAGCAAAGATTTGATAAATCCAGGCATCCTCAGGAAGTTTAGTTACATTACTGATGAGGCTACCCTGGGTAAATAAAACCATAATATCATTATTATCGTTATTATTTATCAGGAACTCATCGGGCATACCTTCTCTTGCTGAACTGTAGCAATGCAAAGAGGAGTTGTAAGTGACCACATATTGAAGTTGGTTGTAAGGATTCATCGGGAAGGGCAGCCAACACGCCATCTGAAAACATAATAAACATAAAATAAAACATAAATTACATGGTAAAAACAATACCACTAACAACAACTAAATAAGAGTAATTCAATTGCTAACCAGTAGCAATACAAAGAAGAGTTGTAGGTGACCACATATTGAAGTTGGTTGTAGAGATTCTTAAAAACGATAAAAGATGATTTTGAGTACTTGCAGTAAGGCTTTATTTCAAGAGATCATATTAAAAGTCAATGTGAATTGTTATCATTTAACAATCATTTTAGCCTGGAGCCTGGACATCAACTCATATACTTTTAAACGCACAGTTAACATCCTTCTGGCTCCAAACAGATGGTATGTTGTGGTACAGTTTAGGCCACTCGAATAAAAACCAAATAGCAGCATCTTTATCATCATCATCATCAACATAATCATCATCATTACCACCACTATCATCATCATCACCACCACTATCATCATCATCATCATCATCATCATCATCACCATCATCATCATCATCATCATCATCACCACCACCACCATCATCATCACCATCATCATCACCACCATCAGTATCATCATCATCATCATCATCATCACCTTCATTATCATCATCATTATCATCATTATCCAAGAACAAAACAAAGAGCTTTGAACAAGGAACAATTAATCTGACCCTCAAACTGTTACTTCCTTATTTTTTTATTTTTTCTTCTTCTTTTTCTCCATACTGTTTCTTTTAAAATTCATGTCACTTACTCAGAACCAAACCAAAATATCAAAATGGAACACTTCATCTTACCCTATACTAGTTGCTCTCTTCTCCATTCCCAAGACCATAACACTTTTATTCTATTGTTTGTGCGTATTATCATATAATCAGGATTGTTTTAAAAGGAGGGGGGAGGGGGGACTACAGAATGGAACACTTCATCCTACCAGCAAGTGGTTGATCTTTTCCCCATACTTTATCCAAAGGCCTCCACTTGTAAATGGCTTCTCGAAATTGGCGGTTGTGAAACCAAACCTAAAAAGGGATTTTGAAAAGAAAGGAAAGAAAACCATACATGAATAAATGATTGAATCAGGATAAATGGTCACAATACAACAGCTGCTGCATCAGGATCAAATCTTGCATTTGCTATTCATTTCTTCCTGTTGAAACTGTCTGACTTACAACATTCTCCATATCACACATTGTAAACATTCACAGAAGCAGTGAATACTTTAGCTCTGGAAAGCTGTAAGAGTGCCGGACCACTAACTGTTACGGCTGAAGCTGGTACCCACTGATACATCAGAAAATACATTTCAACTGATCCACTGAAAAATGGCTTCAAGTCTTTTACACACTAATACAACTATCCAAAACATGATACAGTTTTAATTAACTTTAAAAATAGCAATATTGGCCAAACCAAGTTGAACTTGTTCCTTTTTTTGTATGTATCTCAAAGTTTATCACTAGTACTTGCTGATAAAAATGTCCTTACCTGTAAGAAAGTGTTGACATAACAAGTTGCACCAAGATTTTTCAATCCAACTAAGTCCTCCTGAAAAAAAGGAGAAAATAGCAGACATGATAGGATATAACTTTAATAATTTGTTTACTGGTGGATAATTTCATTTATAATATAACTGAACATGACATTCATCAGTAACTGGTAGTAAACATATCACACACATCGTTTTTCCCCTATACTCTCATTACTATTTTGTGCATATATATTTAAAGTTGTTGATATTCATATCAATATGCATTACACATACATATGCAGAAAAAGAAAAATTTCATTAATTATATCTGGATTACGTGTGTGTGTATTGGGTTTTTACAGACGTGTATCAATCAGATATGATTATTTACACCGAAAAAGAAGAATTCATTTCAGTTTTAATCATTATATTAGCAGGCGCACGCCACAACGCCTAGTCAAACTTAAATCATTGAATCAATTTATACTCACTGACCTTTGTTCTCTTTTCTTCTTCCGGGTCATCCATGTGATACCAGTGCTCATCGCTAATTTCCTTTAGCCATTCCTTCTCGCCCAGATTCACGAGGCAGTTGGGATTGCCTTTGCAGTTTCGTCTGGACAAGAAAGAAACATGATAAATTACAAATGACATGTAGATCTGACATAAGATTTAGAGTGTACCAATCACCTAGAAATTACTTTGTGTACAGCTTGAATGTATGTATACCTTAATCATGTCAAAAGACTTTCTTCAACATACTATTGGCTATGGATAAAAAGTAGACCTACAACAGTTGAGACGCACTGCCAAAATGGGAGACATGTCAGCATGTGCCCCCAATCGCATGGCAAATAAAAAGGAAAAAAGTGGGGGGGGGGAGGTGAGAGCGATGGGAAAGATGAAGCAAAATGGAAAAGAATGTGAGATAATATAAGGAGATACTGTAGTTACTCAAAAATGCTCTTCAAAGATTACACTATTATGTGAGTGCAGATCTTACGAAAGATTACATGTATGATAAAGAAAAATCACGATTTGATTTCATATTGATTATTAAACCTGAAAACAGAAGTGTTGGGAGCCTCAAAATGGCAAACAGATGGCAAACTTTCACTAATGATGTGAAAGAGGATGTCATTTAGCACACACATTCGCAAGGATTTTTAAAATAAATGTGTTTGTTTGAAGACGAATATTGATGGAAGAATACATGTATCTGGGTTTTCTGCGTACAACAGAAAACCCAAATAATTGTATTCTTTCATCAATTATTGGCCTTAAAAAGTTAAAATGTATATAGTTTGAAAATCCTTGCAGAAGTGTGTGTTAAATGACATACTCTTTCAAATCTTTATACAATTTAAGTGAAATTTTGCCATCAAATATTTGAGACTCCCAACACTTTAGAAGGGGGCTTTAATGTTCCTTCCTTTATCAAGAAGGAAGGAAGGAAGAAAAAAAAAGTATCTCCATCAAATACGGTACTCTGATATTCAATTTTTTTTTGTAAAAAATTACCTGCCAAAACTGCCTACTATACGTTTCCTTGATCCTCTATATATAATCGTATTGATTATTGTATAATGGAAATGAATGTTCTCACTTACATGTAAGTCATAAAAGACCACTCCGTGACAAATTTGGAGTCATTGATTGAGTCAATTCTATTTTTTAACAATCTGAGTTGAGAAATGATAAAAGTTTCAAGCTCTTCGCTTATACATACCCTCTCCAAATTGATAGTTAAAGCATAAAGCAATAATGATAGTCATAGTAATAGTAACACTGACTTCGGGATTGATGAAGTAACAGCCATAAAACAGTGTTTTTATATTATCAAATAAATTTGATACAGGTAGTCAAGTTTGGGGCTTGCATATATTAGAGGCATATGTGGGTTATTAAGCAAGCAGTGTTTTGGGTTTGCCTGTGGATATATACCTGGGGAAATAGTTTTGGGTATTGTGTTGATAGCAAAAGTTTCAAGGTTGAAATCACCGACACTGAATACATACATTTTTCTCACAGCCTATGATATTCTAAATCAATATGTACGAAAATGTGTCGAGCTCTATACATGCTCTAAAGCTCCAGCTAAATCAATACTTTGTTTTGCTTTGTGTATCAGCTAGTAACAGCTACTATTCGTCCCTACAACACCTCAAAATGATTCAAAACAGGACAGAAACGAATGCAGGCAATTAAAAGATCAAATATAATTTGACAAAAAATAGTTATTACCAGGGAGATGTAACATCAACCTGTAACATATTAACTACAGTGATAAAACATGCTCTCATTGAATAAATTGGATTTGAACTAAACTTCATGTCAACCACATATATACTCAGTCTGTTGTTTGAAACTATTAACAGAAATACTTTAAGGTGATCATATGAAATATGATATTGATATCACGGTTATCACCTAGCCTTTTGGCCCTTAGCCTTTGTTTACATTAACTTTACATCACTCTTCACACATTGATATGGGTAGCCTTGAGCCTTAAAGCCCAAGTCCACTCCAAAAATAACTTACTTTCAATAGAATCAGAAAAATCAGACAAACCAATCAAAAAAAGTTTGAGCAAAATCGGATAACTAATAAGAAAGTTATGAATTTTAATGACATGAAAAACTTTGAAAATCACTACACAAATTGGCAACTCACTCATGAGTATGTGACGTATGGTCCTCACTATCCACTAATTATCTTCTTTATATTGATAATATAAATTTCCTATTTTCATCCTAATTCCTAAGAATCTTATTTCTTCACACCAGCATCCAAGTAAGATTGTTAGTCATGTGTTTTGTGTGGATGCACAAATAAAGAGTAATTTTTGTCCAGTTAAATCATGAAAATTGAATTTTGATAAACTATTTATATAAAAATCAATAATTATGAAATACAATATTCAGAAAATAGTATCAATTCTTCAAAATTCAGACCGAAAGCTTCAGTCTCTGATATCGATGGTTGTTCCGCTGAGATTACAGCTGGCTCCTCTAACCGCCTCTATACATAGACTGAAGTACGTCCTATGCGGTACTGTGTGGAAGGAAATCAAGGAATGGAGCGGTTCGGCTGGACCGAGATGAATGAGAAATGCAAAATTGGATAACTTGTATAAAGTAAGTCCGTAAATTTCGATTTGGAAATAGGTGATAAAAACTTTGATAACTGTAAATAGGATCACGATGAACTGTCTGATTTATAAATCAGAAAATTAGATCTAGATCTAAATTAGGAATAGGAAAAACGGGGAGAAAGTCCAGGTACCAAAAGTGGTTCCTTATATCGGCTCAATCTCCCCCGTTGTGCAAGCCATAGGCCGTGGGTTACCGTCTGTGTATGGCCTATGGGGAATGTTGACAAATGTCAGTTTTATTAAACTCAAGACGTCAAGTCAAGAACGAATGACCCATACCAGACGGTTATTTCTATCCAATTACTACCTTGCCCTTAACATGCTTATTATTGCTTAAGCCAAGGCTAGTTTTAACGTTTGCAAAAATCTTTAGGCCTAGGCCTATAGGCCTATTATTATAGTTTGCAAGAATCTTCAAGTTCAATCAATTGAAGGAGGCAGACTTAATCAGAAGAAGAACTTCAAGAAGAAGAAGAAGAAGAAGAAGAAGAAGAACGAGTCACGACACATACATGTAAGCATCTCTCTTACTGTCCATCCATTTTATGTGATTTATTCTAAATCACTGAGTTTGAGTTTATCATCAGAATCAGATCATGAGTTATGATTAAAACTTTTATGCCTTATAGCTATGCGTAAAAATGCATTTACCTGCACGACGTAGAACAAATTGGGAGATTAACACGATAAGCAATCCGAACATGCTCCTCCGTCACTTCGTCTGGAGAGGTTGTTTCTGTCCATCGCCAAATTTCCTTGTCTGAAGTCGATTTGCTTGGCATTTCAACAGCTGATTTTTCCTTAATAATAAACAATTTCACATGAAAACTTTGGCATAGCAAACTATGTTGAAGATCGGCGGCAACAGTGCAGTATACCAGGCTAGGCTAGGCTTGAACTGTACGGCTGATTTCGCAACAAATCGTTCGCGCGAGAAAATTCACAGTGTTTTCATTTTTTCACGATCCGGAAATTACAAGAACGTAGATGACGCTATCTAGGCCTAGGCCTACTACTAATTTTGCTGCTGTGAAGAACACGTATGCTTATGATTCTTCACGAAAAACACCATCAAGGGTGAAATATTTGCCTTCCTGGATAAGCAATTATATTTAGAATTGTCAATATTCTAGAGACCATCATCAAAGACGTTAAAATGGGCTTCTTGGACAGCATACCAACCCATATGGTAAGGAAGATAAAACAAATTGAATTAGTGTGGTCCCACCTGATGCGATATGAGTATGTGTTTTTAGCACAAGGATTAGGGTTACGGTTAGGTTAAAGTTAAGAATTTAGTTAGTACATGTATAGGATATTAACCCCAGAGTAAATTGTTTTCACTTTGACTTAGATCTACTTCTTCTTTTTTAAGGTATGGTAATGTATAAGTGTTAACAACTGTGTGCAAAAAGTCCAGTGTTTTATAGTGTTGATTTGTATTGTTTTAATTATTGACTTTTGCGGTTTTGCCTGGGGTTGTGTTCACTCCAGCAAAGCATAGTTTAGTAGAGTCGATGCAATGCTTATGTTAAATGTAATAATGGTAATGGCGTTATGCCCGTAATGGGGTTGTGTTCACACATAGCCGCATTACTATCCTGGCTGTGTATTAAAACCTGTTCTATTGATTCTCAACATTTCAAACACTCTACACATGCATGGTTAGCTGATTTTCTTCATGATCGTATGCAGCAAGTAGTCCTTGAAGGAACCGTCTCTACCAAGTGCCAAGTGTCATCTGGAGTTCCGCAGGGTAGCGTCGTCGGCCGAATGTTATTTCTGCTGTATATCAATGACCTGCCAGAGTACCTGTCTTGTGACACCACCGTCAGACTCTTTGCAGATGACTGCCTAGTCTATCGCAACATTGGATCAGAAGCTGACAGTGCGCAACTCCAGGAAGACATCAACTCACTGGAGCGATGGGAAGCCGACTGGCTAATGGAGTTCAACCCGAAGAAATGCCAGGTCCTCCATGTGTCCAACAAGCGTAAGCCCATCGTCAAGCCATACATCATTCATGGACACACTCTGGAGAATGCAGACACAGCAAAATATCTTGGAATACATCTACACAAGAAGCTTAGTTGGAATTACCACATCAACCAAGTAACAAAAAGGCTAATTCCACCGAGCCTTTCTCCAGAGGAACATCAGATCATGCCCACGGAAAGTCAAAGTGCTCTGCTACCTAACCTTACTTAGACCAGTCATGGAATACGGAAGCATCATCTGGGATCCCTTCACCCAAGCCAACATCAGGAAATTAGAGATGATCCAAAGGAGATATGCACGCTTTGTCTGCAATGACCATCACAGAACAAGCAGTGTCACAGCCATGCTTGACCAACTACAATGGCCATCTCTGCAAGAAAGGCGAGCCCAGGCGAAGGTAACAATGATGTTCTGCATCAAGAATTCACTGATTTCCATCCCCCTGGCAGCTCTGACTCCATCCCTACCTGCTTCGCAAAGAGGCCATGACCAGAAACTCCAAGTGCAGGGGCGGATCCAGCTTTTTATAAAGGGGTGGTATGCAGGAGCGAGTCAACAGCGAGCGGCTGTGGGAGGGTGTCCCCTCCCACAGTAGAAAATTTTTGAAAATCTGTGTGTGAAAATGAAAGATAAGATTTAAAAAATGGTCCCATTTGTTGCAACCCAACCCCTCTAGATCCGCTCTGAAGTGCCATATGCCGGACACAAGTACTGCAAAGGAGTTTCTTTCCTGATGCCACCAGGCTCTGGAACTCACTACCTCAGGTCGCCGTCACCTGCACCTCTCTGCCAAGCATTAAGAGAGGTACTCAAGATCCAGCTCCGTTAAGCTACGGATGTCTTTTTAGCTGCACATAGTTCCTTGTAGGCCTTTTACTGAGTCACTATATATACACATGCACAGCACTACATCAGTACGAGAATACACCCGACGGTGGCCTGTACTTATAGCGAAGAAGAAGAAGAAACACCACTGTACAAAACTCAACTGATTTCACTCAAAATCTGTACTTTTACTATTAGTGACAATTGATGACACCTAGGGTAGCGCACCCGTATTCGGTCACTTAAGGGAAAATCGCTCATATTTTGAATTCGAACCTCCTTTATTTGGCAATCTACCCATCAAAAGAAAAGAAAATTAATCCTCTAACAGGATTTTAAAGTCACTTAAAATATAGAATGATGCTAAGCAAAATATTACCGAGAGAAGAAGGAGCAGTTTTCTGCCCAGAATTCGGTCGCGCCGCCTAGAATTCGGTCACGCGATTTTTGCGTGGTATCTCCGTTGACAAGGA
The DNA here is from genome assembly GCA_037976565.1 of Mesocentrotus franciscanus. NCBI lineage: Eukaryota > Metazoa > Echinodermata > Echinoidea > Camarodonta > Strongylocentrotidae > Mesocentrotus > Mesocentrotus franciscanus. The sequence continues at coordinate 24,021,334 of CP137682.1, forward strand.
GCGGCGTATTTGCGCACTATTTTCACACAATCGCGCCACATGCACAAAGCACTGAATGTCAGTGCGTTGACCGAATACTGGACGAGCGCTATCGCATGGCAGGGGTAATATATAAATACCTCTTGCTCGGCAAAAAGTGCATCATTTGCAAATTCGCTGCGATGGAGCGAACACGGAAGAGCTCCTCTTCACACACATAATAAATTCATTGCACCAGCACACGTAGTTGTTTCACAATAGGCTTCTACATATGGCTATGCATGTTAACGCATGTGCTAACAGAACCCGGAAGTGCATAAAGTTGTGCGACACTGACCAATTTCAAGTTAATTTTGAGATCTTTCCGGGCCCTATACCTGATTTAATTTTGAGAGTTAGGATAAGTTGTTCAACTGCCTGATTTGTGCAAGTTTTGTGGCTCATAAATTATTTTTGAGTTTGTTACAGCTGTTGAAACGGCTGTCTGACCGAATACTGGAGATTGACCGAATACCGGGCGCGTTACCCTAAATAGCAGTAAAATACAAATTTTTTCAACTTAATACTGATGTTATACCTGGCTTGAATACCTTGAATACCAAAGCTTCTGGAAGAAAGCCGTCTCCAGCTGTCGAGCTTCCAGATCTAACTTCAAGGGGGATGTCCCAGCTTCTGGGTCTTGCACCATGGTCTTTTTACATCTGTATCTTGCTTGCTGGGTCATATCAGGATTGTCATATTTGGAGTGTCTACTGGGAGAAGGGTGACTTATATTGCTCCTTCTTCCAGTGTTCGTCAAGTCTGGCTTTAAAGCTGTTTAACAAGGTTGCAGATACTACAGACTCAGGGAGGGAGTTCCAGTCGTTGAGGACCCTGTGGCTGAACGAGTCTTGCCTGAGTTTGGTGTTCCACCTGGGTTTGGTTAGTTTGAATGTTAGAAAGAATAATTTGAAAATTTAAATCCTGAGTCTACTGTCAAACTTGCCGATCAGCCACATCGTATTCCATTTGTGTGTAATGTGTGTATTGACTATTTGTGTGTGCAATTGCTGCCTATTAGCACGTAGTACAGCGCTAGAGGTCAATACGCATTAGCATTGACTCTTTATGCTTTGCTGGAGTGGTTGTGTTGTGTGTGTTTTTTGGGGGTCCTTTTTTTTCTCCTTTTTTCCCCCACTTTTTTTTCTTTCTTTTTTCTTCTGCAATTCAGATTAATAGACAGTAGAGGTGCACGGTCAAATTGGGAGACTCTCTTCCACTTGATAGACATTAGACAGTCTCCCATATTGGAGATAGAGCATGATACAAAGGAACACAAGAAATGACATCAACAACAACCAGTCTTTCCCTGCCAAACTTTGCCTCACTGAGTCTTGAGGTCTTGAGCCAGTTTCTCTAAACTGTCATAACTCTAATTTCATGAACATCCCTTAGAAAAGCATGTTATTCTACAACACATATGTTTCAATGGGATGTCCAAGAAGTTATCTACTTGTAACGGTTTTTAAGAAACGGTCCCCAGAATTTGTTTAGTGTATGGATCATAAACAAAAAATGGTTAGGGGAGGAAATAGCAGATGGTGAAAAGAGGTGATTTTTATAAGAAATCTGCTTCTCACATTTTCAAGTTGACTCAAGGTAATCCCTTTGCAAGTTGCAACTAATGTAAAGAAAGAAAAATTGGTTTCCTAGATGGGAAACTGTCTCCGAAATAGGCTACAGAAAATCTTGATAAAACTCTCTAACAATATACATGTAGACAGTCTTCCGAATCTAATAGGAAAGTGTCTGCTGTATTGGCCATGTGTCTCTATTGATAGATAGAGATTACTAGATCTAGCATCATCAATTGTTCGATAATGACATTCAGCAATTTTAATTTTATCTCTTCACTGTTTATTGTGTTTCAGGTTTTTAAGACATTTAAGATTTCATATTAGCATAATGAGTACTTTTTCATTGTAATTCTATTTTCGCCAGGATTATACGGGACAGAAGCTAGCAGAGCAGATATTCCAGGCAATAATCATGCTGTTTGGGGTAAGTCATTCTCATTGAGATGTCTTAAAGTTTTTGTAGAATGATATATGAGTTTCATCTACATTTTTGTGGATCAGATATCTAATGTCAATTAATCTAAGAAAAGTCAGGGCTTCACATTTTTATTCATTTTTTAAAGAAAGTGACACAAAGTTTAAAGGGTTATACTGTCAAGTGATAGTGAAGTAAAATAAACTGAAAAGTAAAGAACTAGGAATCTACTTTGTGAATCGGTGCAATGTGTCCCGTTTTTTATTCATGAATAAAAGAATCTCTCAATATGGTTATGAGTAATTGTAGTGATACCAGGGGGGTGTTTCACAAAGACTGCGAATCGCCCTACTGCACTCTGCATTTTGCACAAACAATAGGCACCAGTTCGTCCAGTTGACAGAAGGGTGGCTTTGTTCCACACCAAGGCTTAACAAAATTACCCATTTCAGGTCTTGATTAGCTCCATGAAAACCCTTTTAACATTGGTATAGGGTAATCTTGCACTGGAAACAGTTAAATAATCTTGAAGCCTTTGGTATATCTATTGATAAATACAATGTGACACAGGGAGATTAAATACATTTGTATGTGTGGCATATACATGTAAAGAGCTACTTTCTACTTTGTATTCTTTGTCAGGCTGTAGGGTTCGTCTGGGGTTACGTCTGTGAGCAGTTTGTCCAGACTGTCTACATACTTGGTGCTGGCTTTGTTCTTTCCTGTATAGTAAGTACCAAACGATTCTTCAAAATAATCCACATCTGTTCATGCGAATCATGCTAACCTACAACAGACAAATTACTCAAAGAAGAATTTCACCTTGACCTAAGTTGGATTTAATAAAAGCAGAGTAATATATCAGTGATTTTAGAGGAAATCAGATTAAAAGATTAGAGTGTTATGAATTTTGGAATTTGTTATAAATCAGAAGTTCATAACATTATTTATAGGTGTCATTCTCCCCATATTTCTCTCATCATTTTCAATTGCTAAATAGTCAACTCTGACTGCGTGACACATTCCAAATTTGATTTGTGGCCCATGCTCTCTCCTCTATGGCACACAATAAACTTATTGGTTTGGTTTGGTTTGATGGTTTGTTTTACCTGACTGCTAAGAAAGCATGTGTATGCTTGTAAGTAAGCAACCATTCTGATTTAGTTGCAGCAAACTGCTGCTGCTATTCAACTCTAATGGAATATAAGAAGAAGAAGAAGATTTTAGATTTCAGATAATTTAGAATCGCTTCACACACCATGAACAAGTTCTGCTCAATCTTTAATTTTGTTATAGCCCCAAAAGTGCTATGACCTATGCTCTGACACAATTATGTGTTGTATTGTCGACGATAAAGGATTAGGGTTAGGGTCTCAATAAGGTTTTAGGTTTGGTTTAGGATTAGGGTTACGGTTAGGTTAAAGTTAAGAATTTAGTTAGTACATGTATAGGATATTGACCCCAGAGAAAATTGTTGCTGGAGCATGTGTCGTAGAACCATCCTAGAGTTGATCCATAACTATGTTTTTGCTGTGTCTTTGTCGTGTCTTTCAGCTGACCTTACCACCCTGGCCTATGTACAGGAGAAATCCAGTCGCATGGCAAAAGCCTCAACAACAAGCAACCATCGCGCCGCCAGCAGAAGCTATGACACAATCAGCAAGGAAATCAGGGAAGAGGAAGGACAAATCCAGATAGATTGCCATAAAGTTTCATTAATTTTTTCCATTGTTCGATCTTTTGTTTCTCTTTAGGCTAGTCATAAGTATTTTAGTTTCTATTTAGACAAGTTAACTCTATGCCGCACAAATAATATACCTGTGCCACAGCGGCATATAAAGAGTTAACAGTGGTATTCTCTTCTTGATATGCCACGAGCACCTATTCTTTTTTTCTGTAACTTGTGGAACTGATTGCAATTTGTCAGGGACTTTACTTGAATTCAGATAATGGCAACTGTTTGTAAGATAGGTCCCCGATTTGATGTATGAAAACAAACATCCACAAGGGATACTGTCTTGATCTGTCTTTATGCATCCAACTTCACTGCATAGGTATGTTTTAGGGCAGTACCTTTTTTTTAAAGTGAGAACACTTTTTTGTCAAGGTTGTTTCGGTGATTGTTTGTATCATTGTTTTTTTTCCCTCTTGAGAATTTATTAATGTAACATACTGACAATACTATCACAGTTCATCTGTATTCTGACAAAGTTTTAAATGCTTTTATTTCATTGTTTGACACAAACGTTGTAGCACTGGATAATATGCAGTACCGGTACAATAGTGTACAGGGCCCCGTCGTATAGAGATTTGATATTAATCGCAACTTATTTGCGATTGATATCAATCGCAACTATGTAGATAAGAGATAGGGGACTGCAAACTTTGATTTGGATCAATCGCAACTCTTTATAAGACGGGGCCCTGGTAGCTGGTCATCCTTGTACATTGTACATTGTGTGCCTAAGAAATCATCCATTTTTGAAGAAGAAAAAAACAGGAGCTCATGGTTTGTTTTTCTTTTCTTTTCCTTGTCCTCTTTGGTATGTTGTTTGTACATTCTTTCAATGAATATTACTTGTTTGACTCGAGTTGTGTCTGTCCCCTTTATGTTTCTTGTCTTTGGTTAACTTATTTAGTGTATACCATGTACATTTATTTCCCTTTTTCCTTGTCCACAAATATTCAAATGACAGATTAGTTGAAATTTATCATTACTGGAAATGTTGTTACTGACCTCTTCATTTGCTTTGGTGCATGCAAAGCCATGCATATAAAGTATATTTCATTCCTTAGTTATATGACTTTAAGATTTAATACTGTGCAATGTGTACCAAATTTCTTGCACTCATATCTCAAAACTAAATTTACCCATTAAAATATTTGTTAAATTGAGAATGGAATATTCATGAATTTCTTTATTCTTGGTTCCTGTGAGCTTGGTTGGTTTAAAATACTGAATGATGGAAATAAAGTTCATATGTCTGAAAAAATTATCGACCATCAGTACAGGAAGTTGAACGAGTTTGCTAAAGTTCTTGATCAAGGACATTAATTATTAATAGCTATAAGTATAATTGAATGCAAATTGGCAACCAACTTGTGGATATGTATCGGTATGCTATTTTAACAATAGAGAAGCTACACAATGGCCTTTGTGCATGTAACCTTGACATTGAATCAGCTAATTTACTTCCATTGATCATAAAAACATGCATTTTTAGGTATATTAACTAATGTAAATTTGTAAGTTTGTGGTTTCGCCATGAGTAGTCCTATAAAGGACTGTTGGGTTTGAAAGGAGATTTTAAAAAGATAAAAACCCAACAATCCTTTTCAGGATTACCCAAATGGTGAAACCACGAAATTGTATAAATTTATACACACCACCATGCAACCCTTAACCTTCAAAGATCATCTGAACTTTAAAGATAAAGTTGAGTTCTGGTCATGCGATTGCATTGTGAAAGAAACGTTGTGGAACCGATCAGAAAAGGTTGATCATCTAGCACATAAGTATTGGTGTGTACTGCAAGGTTCTGGAATCATCAAAATGATAAGAATTTTGGCCCAGTCTTAGTAAAGTTACAAACACTGTACACAGAAAGATGTATATGGGACTAAACGGACATGTGGCATAAAAATCCGCCCAATTTTTATGATGTTAAATGCCATATTTAGAATATTAAGGCATTTGAAGAGCCATGCTTTTCAGGGAAAAAAAATTTCTCTGATGTTCTTCCACACTTGCATAATACAATGATAACGCTCACAAATTATTTCTCACCTCTTCCGGCCAGAACTCAACCTTCTCTGTTTATTGTGTATTTTACAGATGTTTTCATTAATTGATTGCTTTTTGAGAGAAACATTGAAAGAATTATTGATACTTCCCCCCTAAATGGATTAAAAGTGCAATCATGAGTGTGAATGGGGAAACAGAGAGAGGGGGAGCGGGAGAGAGGGGAAGGGAATGGGAAAGAGAGGAAGTGAGTGAGAGAGATAAATAGAAGGGAATTGAGAGAGAGGAAGTGAGGGAGAGAGAGACCATAAGGGAGTGGGAGAGAGAGGGAATGAGTAGGGGAGCAAGAGGAAGGGAGTGTGGAAGAGAGAGAGAAAGGGACTGGGAGAGAGAGGAAGTGAGTGAGAGAGATAGAATAGAAGCTAGGAATGGAGAGAGAGAGAGGAAGTGAGGGAGAAAGGGAAGGGAGTAGGGAACCAAGAGGAAGGGAGTGTGGAAGAGAGAGGAAGAGAGAGAGAGAAAGGGAGTGGGAGAGAGAGAGAGAGAGAGAAAGGGAGTGTGGGAATAGATGGAGAGAGGAGAGATATAAAGGGACAAGCGAAGAGGACCCACTCATTATAGTCAGATGGCTTAGTGAAATTATCGTTACTTGCCGGATAAAAGCACCATTTTTGGCACAGGGCTCCCTTAGGACCTACTAAACGATATTAGGCTAGGAGCCCCAGACAAAAAATTCATTTTAAGGTTGTGGGGGCGGGGGCGTCTTTTGGAGCCCCCAAATAATGTTATAACATTGATGTGTTGTTGTACAAATGCCATTTTTGGTACAGGGCTTCCTTAGGACTTACTAAACGATATTAGGGTAGGAGCCCCCGACAAAAATATCATATAAGGGCGTGGGGCGGGGGCGTAGCCCCAAATAATTTAGAAGGTAATATAACATTTATATGTTGTTGTACAAATGCCATTTTTGGTACAGCGCTTCCTTAGGACCTACTGAACGATATTAGGGTAGGAGCCCCGGCAAAATATCATATAAGGGTGTGGGCGGGGCGTCGCTTCGTAGCCCCAAATAATTTAGAAGGTATTATAACATTTATTTGTTGTTGTACAAATGCCATTTTGGTACAGGGCTTCCTTAGGACCTACTGAACGATATTAGGGTAGGAGCCCCGGCAAGAATATCATATAAGGGTGTGGGACAGGGGCGTCGCCTCGTAGTCCACAAATAATTTGTAAGGTAATAAAACATTGATTTGTTGTTGTACAAACGCCATTTTTGGTACAGGGCTACGTTAGGACCTGCTGAATGATGGTAGGGTAAGAGCCCCCGGCATACATATTCATAAATGTGTGATTGGGGGCCCATGGCGTTTGTACAACAACAAATCAATGTTATATTACCTTACAAATTATTTGTGGACTACGAGGCGACGTCCCTGTCCCACACCCTTATATGGTATTCTTGCCGGGGGCTCCTACCCTAATATCGTTCAGTAGGTCCTAAGGAAGCCCTGTACCAAAAATGGCATTTATACAACAACAAATCAATGTTAAAAAATTATTTGGGGCTCCAAAGAGACGCCCCCGCCCCCACACCCTTAAGTTGATTTTTTGTCGGGGGCTCCTAGCCTAATATCGTTTAGTAGGTACTAAGGGAGCCCTGTACCAAAAATGGTGCTTTTATCCGGCAAGTAACGATAATCGATAAATTTGACGCTAAGCCACCTGACTATTACACTTAAAACGTATTTTCAATTCGACCCGTTAATTATATCACAATTGTGGTTGTTGATGATGTAAGGGAAAGCGGTTAAAGGCAGCGTTTTTCAACCGGGGCCTGGGTGCCGCAAGACACTTAAAGGGATTTTTATAGTTTTTTGTTTAACTTCATGCATCCTATTGGTTAGAAAAGCGGTATTATTTTAATTTCCATTTCCCAGCAATAAAATTGAACTGTCTTGATGTTTTTCGTTCATCTCTTTTTTCAACAAGTGACTCTCTGAATTAGGAGGAATATCAAAACACTTAATTTTTTAAAATTACTAAATCTTCGTCTTTCCGACCCCATTGACAACAAAGAGTTTTAATATGAAGAAAGCAAAATGAGATTAGCGTGTCGAGGCACTAGTAGTCTTGTGGATAGGCGATCGCCTCGTAATTGGAATGTGTCGGTTCGATTCGATCAGCCAGTAATTTTTTATTGTTGTTATCTCTCAAAAACAGACTGATGTTTTCAACCCAGTTCTATCTCACTAAAGGTATACAGTTTATGTTATTGTTCTAATTGATCGATACATCGAACTTTTAATGAACTTCTGAACAAAGTGAACGGATTATACGAATTACACAAAGGACAGCAATACTGTTTTTCCCATCAAACGTATTTCGAACAATATTTTTTTTTTCAGTCCGAATGTTCATACGGGATGGGCAGAAGTTTTGAGGAGATAGTATGAGTGACAAAGCACCAGTGATAAAGATAGATGTGGATAATGTGGATGTATGATTACAACATTTCTTAAGGGAAAATATATATGTTTGAAGATGTTTTAGTACATGCAGGGCAAAAGGAAAGGGACCTCGAAAGATATAACACAGAGTCGCCAATTTGTCTTTGATTGATCGCACCTTCAGAAATTCATAACTTTCTCTTTTTTTTGATCGCTTTTTGCTCAAACTTTCACTGACCTTTTCTCTCATTTTCTGCTACTATTAAAACCAACATCTACATATTAGGGTGGACTTCGGCCCCTTTAAGTATTTTTTCTAACGTTAAGTAAATAATGACAACAGAGGCAATTTCGTTGTGTGATTATGGCAGTATATCAAAAGTGATTTAAGTTTGTAGAAGTGATATTTAAACACAGGGATAACACACATATGTAGTTCAGACAAGATATATGGCATAAACAAATAGGCCCTTGCAGTACGAACCATATTATACATGGATAAACTTCATATAATACTTACGTTGCACAAAGTAATTATATATATAAATATTAGTGGCGTAGCTAGCGCATCGTTTGGGCCCAGTCATTGAGGGCCAGGGGCACTATATATCACGGGAGGCTTATTCCGAATGATCGGGTAGCGTCCCGGTGCGTCGCGGTGCGTCGCGTTAACTTGAACGCGACCATTCGTCCAAAGCACCCCCCCCCCCCGGTTTTCCCGAAAGGGTGCGTTGGATTGTTAGTAGTCAGGTGCCTTAGTGAAATTATCGTTACCGGCCGGATACAAGCGCCATTTTTGGTACAGGGCTTCTTTAGGACCTACTAAACGATATTAGGGTAGGAGCCCCCGGCAAAAATTTCAAATAGGGATGTGGTGGGCAGGGCGTCGTCCCGGAGCCCCCAAATAATAGATAAGGTGAAATAACATTGATTTGTTGTTGTACAAATGCAATTTTTGGTACAGGGCTTCCTTAGCACTTACTGAACAATATTAGGATAGAAGCCTCCTGCAAATATTTCATGTAAGGGTGTGGTGGGCGGGGGCGTCGTCCCAAAGCCCCCAAATAAGAAATAAGGTAAAATAACATTGATTTGTTGTTGTACAAACGCAATTTTTGGTACAGGGCTTCCTTATGACCTTCTGAACGATGTTATGGTAGGAGCCCCAACAAAATATTTATAAAGGTGTGATTTGGGGGCGGGGAGTCGTCCCAGAGCCCCCAAATAAGAAATAAGGTAAAATAACATTGATTTGTTGTTGTAAAAAATGCAATTTTTGGTACAGGGCTTCCTTATGACCTTCTGAACGATGTTATGGTAGGAGCCCCCAACAAATATTTATAAAGGTGTGATTTGGGGGCGGGGAGTCGTCCCAGAGCCCCCAAATAAGAAATAAGGTAAAATAACATTGATTTGTTGTTGTAAAAAATGCAATTTTTGGTACAGGGCTTCCTTAGGACCTTCTGAACAATGTGAGGGTAGGCGCCCCGGCATAATATTCATATATGTGTGAATGGGGGAGGGGCGTCGTGCCTGAGCCCCCATGTTATATATAATGTAAGATCACATTGGTTTGTGGTTATACGGCCGTCTGTTTTTGGTACAGGGCTCTCTTAGGATAGGACCTACTGAACGATATTATAAGGAAGGAGCCCCTGGAAAACATTCACATAAGTGTGAAGGGGGCAGGGACGTTGTTCCGGAGCCCCCACATCATATACAATGCATAAACACGTTGATTTTCTTTTACCTGAATACTGAATACTACTGAAAAGGAAGGAGCCCCTGGAAAACATTCACATAAGTGTGAAGGGGGCAGGGACGTTGTTCCGGAGCCCCCACATCATATACAATGCATAAACACGTTGATTTTCTTTTACCTGAATACTGAATACTACTGAAAAGAAATTCATATAAGGGTGTGGGGGCGGGGGCGTCATCCCGGAGCCCCAAAATAACATATATGGTAAAATAACATTGATTTGGTGTTGTACACGTGCCATATTTGGTACAGGGCTTCTTAGGACTTACTGAACGATATTAGGGTTGGAACCCCAACAAAATATTCATATATGTGTGATTTGGGGAAGGGGCATCATACTGGAGGCTTCTTCTTGTCTCATTGATAGAGTTTGATGGTCTCGATTTGTCTTACAAGACAATGGTCAGCCTTTCAAGAACCTGGAAAGGCTTTGTTGTATAAAATTGGAGAGAGTGTGAGTTTTTTGTAGTTTAAGCTTCTAACAACCACTCCCGTGGACACGTCTTGCTGTCTGCTGCCTCGAGATCACTGGAGCGAAGAAAGGTAATAATGTATAGTAAGAATCCCTATTCAGTGAAGGATTTATCCTTTTATGCAAATGTATTCTACCATTCTTGACCAGAAGTGCGTTTCAAACTCAATGATGTGGGCATCATCCCATTGAATGAAAAGGAGAGTTAGAGAAGTCTCTCACGGTTACCTGTATCCAGGGGCGTAGACAACGGGGGGGATGAGGGGGATGCATCCCCCCCACCTCACAAGGTGGGGGGGATGGCATGTACAATCATCCCCCAGGTTTTGGGGAATGATATTTGCTTACTTAATAAGTCATAATGATGATAATAATAGTAATAATAATAATGATAACAATTATAATATTAATAATAATAATAATTATGATGATGATAATAATAATCCTCATCATTATTGTTATCGTTATTTTCTCAAGTCGGTTTTTATTGAAATACATGTGTGGTCTGGCCCACTCGTGTTATATGCATTATACATTGTGTGCAAAATGCATCAGCGCAATCTAAAACAGAATAGAAAATGAATGTGATACAACAGTATACATAATAATTTGTGACAGAGAGTACCATACTACTATCTTTATAACAAGTATTATTCAAACAAACATATATAATTATGTATAATCATGAATTGTTCAACTTCATGCTCCCACTATATGACTATTGTTACACTAATACTGATATCAGGACTGACTGGTATACATTAGTTTGTTGTTAAGCTTGCAGCAGCTACATCTTTTCTGTATTGTTAACTATTTATTTATTTTTGTTTTATTTAAGATGCACTTTGTTTTGTATTCATTTAAAGTATGTTGATTGATGCATGAAGACATAAGTTTGAAATGTTTAAAGAAGTTTGTTTCATGTAAAGCGCAGTGTGAATTTACCCTGTCTTGAAATGCGAGATAAAAGGAACCTATTAGTATTAGCATTATTATTTGTATTAGTATTATTTTTTATTTTGTATTATTATTATTATTATTATTATTATTATTATTATTATTATTATTATTATTATTATTACTATTACTATTATAAGACTGAGATCAAATAGAAGTAAATAATGCCCTAATTTGAAACGATGCAATGCCGTTATGGTTCCGATTTCTTCACAAACTTACAAAGCAGTATTGTTACTCCATGGATCATAGTGATACTGTTGTTTTTTGTATCTGTATGTTAATGAGCCGCCAGCCAATATCCATCTATGGATACTATGCCTGTTTCTTTGAGGTAAAAAAAAGCATAGTATGTACGTATTCATTATGCTTTATAATGAACAGACATATTGTTCAAAGTTTAATCGTTATTTGTTTGTTGTTTATGTGTTCTATTCACAAATGGCCACAGAGGCTGTTTTCATTCATAACCACATACCCCTATCAAGACAACAAAGACTATACCTGCGTGTACACAGTTGACATTGGTTTTTTTCTGAAGAGGTGTAACAGCAAAATTCACAGAGATAAATAAATACGTAGTGTGGTTCAATATGCAATACTATGTGTCAGTCCATTCTGTATTCGTATGCCACGGTGTGTAGATCTTGTCGATGTATGTCTGTCCATTCAAGGCGTAGTATGTGTGTGTGTGTGTGTGTGTGTGAGTATGTGTGTGTGTGCGTGCACGCTTGTGTGTGTTATTTTACCTCATTAAGTATGCATCAGATTGCACGATTTCAAGTTCAAAATTGCAAAGCTCCCTACCGTGGGAGGGGACACCCTCCCACACCCTCCCCGCTCGGTCGCTTCGCTCCCGCTCGGGCGCTTCGCGCCCTCACTAGCGTTGGCAATCCAGTCATCCCCCCCAGGTGTACGAACCTGTCTACGCCACTGCCTGTATCTTACCTTTTACTTCGTTCTTTCTACTATCCACTTCTCGGTTCCCTCTTCTCTAACTCTCCTTTTCTCCCACTTTCCTTCTACTCTCCTCTTTTTGCTATATCTCTCGGTGTAATATGTGAACATAGCTTGATCCTGTTTTAAGAATACTGTCTTAATTATTTTTATTGCCGTATTGTTTTAATGTTTTAATGTTCTCACATTTTATGATAATTGTTACAACATTGATGTGCAAGTTCAGTTGTTTTTATCATGTAAATTGAATGTAATTCATCCTACGGGCTGCCAGGTTGATAGTAGAAAGAACGAAGTAAAAGGTAAGAAACAGGTAACCGTGAGAGACTGAGAAGGGCAGGAGAAAGAAGAAGAGAGAGAATTAGAGGAAGTATAATGACTGTGTATGGAAAATTACAGTTCATAGTGCCACGTTTAATGTCATTCATATACAAATTAAAACAGTTAAAATATAATAAATGAAGTTATACTTTTAAGGAAATGATAATGCGCATGCGGAAATTGTGAGTAATGCGTAAACTATCAAAATATCACACTAAAGATACTATATACTATATTTCAAAACCAGACTTTGAACATGTATTGTGTGAACTTCAATAATGGTATCTTAATGAAGAAGGTGAAATATAAATTGAATCAGACATGGGATCGAGGAGTCGAAATGAAAAAAAAGAAAGAAAAAGGCAAGGGAGAGAGGAGAAAGAGAGAGAGAGGGGGAGATAAGGAGGACAGAAAAGAGTAGGTAGATAGGCGTATGGGAGAGAGAGAGCGAGAGAGTGATGAAAGAGATATGAGGGAGAGAAAGAGAAAGAGCAAGAGAGAGATAGAGAGAGAGAGCGGGAAAGAGAGAGAGAGAGAAGGAGAGAGAGAGAGAGAAGGGTAAGGGAAGTCCTGTGGAAAAGGCGGATTGAAACAAGTTATTCAAAATTGATACCACGTCAACCATTTGAACACAACACAAGATTCCGAGCAGTTACAGATATTAAACAAAAATATTGGGATTTATTTTGCAATTTGCTGTTGAATATATGAGAGCAGAAATCAGCACAGCGAGCGTGAACATACACACACATGTACACACAACATCCATCGACAAAACAATTTCAGTACATTATCATTATCAGTACAGTACGTACAAAAAGGTTGTTGTTGTTGTTGTTTTGGTTTATAGGCGTTTATCATTTAGGAGTGAATATTTACGCCTCTTCTGTTAGGTTTAAAATACAGTCTAGGCTCTCCGCGAGCGGTTTCATTGGAATTAACCGAGAAATTCCCCTCACTAGCGCATATGGAAAAGTGGTGTCTTTTGGCCAGTCTCGAACGCATGCTCGCGCGCATGTACTATAACCAATGGGCACAGGCTTTTAAAAACCGTTCTTTTGTCAAAGATATTGGTGTAACTTTGCAATGCTGCAAAATACAAGGCTGGCGCGAGCGGTTTTCTATTGTGTATATTTTTTCTTGTATTTTCCAGAATATGAGAAAATAATTTTAAGTATTTGCGTCGGACTAGGCCTCGAAAGAAAGATTTTCAAGTGAATTTTGACACCAACCCTTCCATAGCAATGCACGTACTTGCACAATTCAAAGCAGAAAACTAATCGATAACCCCGTGTTTGAGACTCTGTATCCCAGCAACGGATTACCCTACGCATACAGCGTTTTCACTTTCCAGTCCGGAATTTTCCCCTCTCTGTCATATATGAAAATCAAGCTGATTGGTCTAGAAAATTCGTCGGAATCCTTGAAAAAGTAAGAAGATTAATCTATTCCATCCAATCACATTTGGTGACACTCCGAGCTCATTAGCATAGAGAGTCATATCACGCCATGACTAGGACTGAGCCTGCACCATTGTCTAACAGGGGGTTTCATTGCCATTGCTTCATTTGTTTATGTCAGCGATGATTACTTTGGCTGTATTGTTGAACAATGATGTTCACATTTAAATAAAAAAAGAAGAGATGAGATTATTGAACGCTGTTTTATGGAGAAAATTCCCAACTCTACCCAATGCATCTTCAGTGCACACATTACAACTATGTGTTATCCCTCTGTACATTGAGCTTAATCTACCTATATTCGCTAATGGACTGGTCCGCATACTCGCCTGTGCGTGGCTGTGTGTGCAGTTGGCGCGTAGGGTCATGAATTATTCATGAGACGTACCTGTGCGCGCTGAGCAAAGAAAGACACGCACAGATCCACTTTAGTGGAATTTCGGCCTGAAACTTTTCCATATGGTAAATAAAAAATACGCGAACGGGACGTATGTACGTACGTACGTACGTACGGACGGACGGACAACCAGAAAACATAATGCCTCCGGCTACTAATTTGTAGCGGAGGCATACAAATAGTTCAAGAAACCTTAAAGTACGATAAACGGATAGTTCTGCTTCTCCATCTTTTTTTTTAGATTAACGCACCCTTTGGCAAAACCGGGGCTTTGGACGAATGGTCGCGTTCCAGTCAACGCGACGCGATGCGCCACTCCTAACGCACCCTTTCGGGAAAACCGGGTGGGGGCTTTGGACGAATGGTCGCGTTCAAGTTAACGCGACGCACCGCGACGCTACCCGACCATTCGGAATAAGCCATCACGGGACATGGGTCTTACAAGGTAGAATCTTGAGGGGGAGCAAAGCAACCGAGCGAATCGAAGTATAGTTAGAATGTGCGATGAATCCTTTCTTCTTCCTCTTATTTTGATACTGTTATGTGATGATAACATAAAAATTTACATTCATCAATCATTTATCAATACTTTATTAAGACATCTTCAGGAAGTAAACAGGAAGTTAAAATGTTTACAAAATTTGCACTTTCTTCAAAACTAAGACTCATACAACTTCCAAGAACTTAAGCCGTGACGCACCATGTTCACTTTATGGTCTCCTTATTCACAACATTACTCCTTCCAGATAATAGACTCACTCGATCCCCACTATCAGGTAAAGGTTATGACGTATAATTACTTTAGGTTATATATATTTGGTCAAGGACTCAAGGTTGACCAACTTCCAAAAAATTGTTTACCTATTATAAAAAAAAGGTTCGCTTTGGACTCCGGTCATACTTCAGATTAGGTTCCAGACACTCAGAATACTTCAGAGTAGATAAGAGAATGTACTTCAGAACATTACCAGAGAATGCATTCGAGACATCAATGATTGAGTAAGGTCACCATCAGACTCGCTCTATGATCCAGGGGGACCAGGCTCCCCCCCTCTCCCTCAAAAAAGAGAGAGAGAGAGAGAGAAGGAAGGAAACGGAAAGAAGACAAGAAAAGAGGAGGAAAGGGAAGGAAATAAAGAGGAAGAAGAAATGAAAATGAGAATTCATACATGGACGCCGTTGTGTAAGCACGTATTTTCAGACAGCTCCGGGCTGGTGCGAAATAATTTCACACTTTTCTACATACAACTGATACATATGCGGGTTAATTGCGTCAATCTACATGTGAACATCTAATTGTTTAAATTGGACAGCATTTTGTGCGCATTTTCATGAGATTTAGCGGTATTTTTGAACGACCCAGATCAACCTACAATTATCGCCATGCCACGTGACACCCGAGCTACTACTCAGCAGTATGCACCAACCCAAACCGCCCAATCCGACCAGCCCACTCTCAGTGAACTTAAGGCGGACGTTATGAGACTTTCCGACGTACTTTGCAAGAAAATCGACGGTCTTCGGGACGAAACAAACGCCATGCACCGCAAAATTTCTGATATGGAAACATCCCTACAAGACACAAGTGATCGTGCCCTGAACATCGAACAAAACGAAATTCCGAAGCTCCGTAATGAGCATAAAGCCGACGTGGCAACTTTGGAAAAGAAATTGCTCATGATGGAAGTTTATCAGCGCAAAGCAAACCTTCTATTTTACGGAGTAACCCAAAGTAGAGAGGAAAGCGTGTATGAAAAACTGAAAAATGTCTTCTTTGATCTGGGTATATCAAGGGAAGAGGCTGCAAGGATCATAATTGTCAACGCCCATCGACTCCCACGGAAACCGCGAGAAACAGACGGAGCAGCAGCAGGCGACCAGGGACCCGACCCCATTATCGCAAAATTCGCCATCATGCGAGACCGCCAGCACATCCTCGAAGCTTACGACAACCAATCACGCAACAAGAACGCGGCCGCCGATCACGTGACCAGTCGCGGCGCCACACCCAGAACCCGCAGCAGGATCTCCGTGAGGACCGACCTGCCGCCCACCATGAAATTCCGCCGCGGAAAATTAGCAAACACCGCCTACAATCTTCGCAAGGAAAAAAACCTATCGACGAAGATCTTCGTCAAAGGAACGGACGTCATTCTCCAGTTCAAGGAAAAAAGCGCAAGAGAATGGAAAACCTACACCGACTAGCGTATAGACATGGACATCGCATTTTATGATTGACGAAACATTTCCGAAAATGCAGACGATATGCAAAAGAACAGATGCAAAAGTAAGAAAAAGTCTACCATTTTTATTTCTATTATAACACTGTAAATTATCATTCCAGTAATAATGCAGAACCGTATTTCCATAAGACCTAAACTAATAAACTCATAATATTGCTTCAACCTTGTTATCAAATTACTGTATGGGTTGATCCAAAGAAAGAATGTAGTAATTTGTCTCATTGACTTTCATGCTTGGAGTCATTTCCAAAAACGGAGTATTGAGATGTTATTTATTTTAAACTCGATTACGAATTAATGACAAAATTGGAAAAGGGATCCAAAAATGAATTTTATTATGTCATCGCAACGTTATTCTCTATTAAAAGATTAATTGATCTGTGAACTAAAGACTAGGAAAAAAACGGAGGGATGGTGAAATTTGAACTGATTTTTTTTTCTGTCTGTCAAAAGAAAAATGAAAAGAGAAATCGCTATTTGGAATGGAAACGTACCATTAAGCGTTCGAATTCCATTCATTTGTTATTCCGCTTTAATATGTGTTTTCTTCTAAGGGCCAATATCAGTTGTTTTACCCTTTCTTTTCCCCCTTTTCGTTTCCCAAGGTAACACGCATTCACACACAACTACCGCTATCGTAGTCTAATTATTATACATCACAAATACTCGACTATTTAACATTTTCTGGCCTGCATGCCTGTGTGTGTGTTTTTTTCGTTGTCAATAAAGCCACAAAAATACTTGAATAATAATTATGGCGATGTTAATGCCCTCATTGGTATGTAATCTTAATTTGTTTTTTTGTTGCCATTTTTACACTCGCGCCTCCGATTGACGAAAAAAAAAAAAATTCGTAGTGATTTGTTTCATTGCCTCTCATGCTTGTAGTAGTTTTAGAAGCAGAAACTTGAGATGTTATATAATTATCTTTGATTCGATTAAAAGCTCGTGGTGAATTTGGAAAAAGGATGCCTGGAATGAACTATTCTATATGTTAAGATTAGTTGAGCTGTGGACTCGAGACTGGAGGAAAGAAAGAGGAATATTGCAAAATTTGAATTGACTTTTTTTTTCGCTAAAAGAAGAATGGAAAGAGAAAATGCTGTTATAAGAATGAAATTACCATTTAACTTTCAAATTCCATTCAATTGTTATTATCTGTGTTTATTCTGAAGGCCAATCTCGGATGTTTTACCCTAATCCGTTTTCCAAAGTTCACGCATTCATGCACATTAGTCGTAGTCTTATTATTGTACATCTACATGTATTCGACTATTTAACATTTTCTGGCCTGCATGCCTCGGTTTTTTAGGTGATCTGTCATTGACAGATCACCTATTGATTTCGTCAGAATTTTCTTTCTTTATTAGGTGGTCTGTCAACGACAGACTACCTATTGATTTCGTCAGAATTTTCTTTCTTTATTATTTCTTCCGTACACTTTTTTGTGTAAACGTTTACTCGAAATCAACATGGTCAATTTCCTTCGAATTTCTGTCAGTCATCAGGCCCTATAATATCAAGTTCCAGTAACCTTCTCAAGGTCATGGAGTCATCGTGACGTCATCCAGGCGCCATTTTGTGATATTTTCTGAAAATCACAAACGATCATAACTTCATAACAGAAAGTCATTTCTCATTCATATTTACCATGATCAAGGTCAATATCCGTCCGGTCAATTTCAGGTCAATAAACGCGCGCGCGTACGTCCGCGCGTCAGTGCGCGCGCAAATTAAAAATGCTCAAAATCGTCTCAAATTCATTTTGCATACGTTTCAGGTCATTTTAAGCATTTCGCAAAAGAACGCGAAAACGCGAATTTTCGCGCGTTTTCGTTCGTGACGGCCGAACGAAAAATAATTCCTCCTAGTTTATTTTTGACATGATGTTCCTCATTTTTTCTGAACAATTTGATACCATGTTTATCCTTTTATGACCATTAATAACGGAATGAGCGTCCGTTCAAGAAACATGTCCGTGCGCGCGAGCTCTTGTAATACATAGCATATATGGGCAAAAACATGCCTATACAAAATCCATTATAGCTCTTTGGGATGCACGGGGACCTTCAATTTTTTTCATATTTGATTAGATCATGAGTCGGAGATATGATTTCTGGTCTCATTTGGCCATTATATATATCGTGACATCATCATAATGGCCTTGGAACTCAAAAACGAATTTGCATATTATGACGTCAGCATATTTATGGAAAATTGATCGTATCTCTCAATATTGATCAATTTTCTTTTAAATTTCGATATGATGTAGTTAAGACAATTCTCTACAAGATTAGTGCACATCATTTTTCATTTTGATGACGTTATCATGGTGAAAATTTCATTTGAAGATGACATGTCAGAATTTTCTTAATTTGCGTGTTATGTCTATGGACGGTGAATTTCGTTCACATCATGAATCTACATGACATTAATCTTTGAGCACTATCTAGCTTATTTGTGCTCTATTTTCTCCCAAATTTGGGTATGTTATAGCTGAGACTATGGGCTATAAAAACCGTGCTTTTGGTTTTTGATCAGATGTTGGGATCATGTCAAAACTTTCAATTGAAAGTTGAAATTGCGAATTCGGTAGAACTTTGCAGGAACCATGCATTAGGTGATACGTACGTATTATTAGGTGGTCTGTCAACGACAGACTACCTATTGATTTCGTCAGAATTTTCTTTCTTTATTATTTCTTCCGTACACTTTTTGTGTAAACGTTTACTCGAAATCGACATGGTCAATTTCCTTCGAATTTCTGTCAGTCATCAGGCCCTATAATATCAAGTTCCAGTAACCTTCTCAAGGTCATGGAGTCATCGTGACGTCATCCAGGCGCCATTTTGTGATATTTTCTGAAAATCACAAACGATCATAACTTCATAACAGAAAGTCATTTCTCATTCATATTTACCATGATCAAGGTCAATATCCGTCCGGTCAATTTCAGGTCAATAAACGCGCGCGCGCGTACGTCCGCGCGTCAGTGCGCGCGCAAATTAAAAATGCTCAAAATCGTCTCAAATTCATTTTGCATACGTTTCAGGTCATTTTAAGCATTTCGCAAAAAACGCGAAAACGCGAATTTTCGCGCGTTTTCGTTCGTGACGGCCGAACGAAAAATAATTCCTCCTAGTTTATTTTTGACATGATGTTCCTCATTTTTTCTGAACAATTTGATACCATGTTTATCCTTTTATGACCATTAATAACGGAATGAGCGTCCGTTCAAGAAACATGTCCGTGCGCGCGAGCTCTTGTAATACATAGCATATATGGGCAAAAACATGCCTATACAAAATCCATTATAGCTCTTTGGGATGCACGGGGACCTTCAATTTTTTCATATTTGATTAGATCATGAGTCGGAGATATGATTTCTGGTCTCATTTGGCCATTATATATATCGTGACATCATCATAATGGCCTTGGAACTCAAAAAACGAATTTGCATATTATGACGTCAGCATATTTATGGAAAATTGATCGTATCTCTCAATATTGATCAATTTTCTTTTAAATTTCGATATGATGTAGTTAAGACAATTCTCTACAAGATTAGTGCACATCATTTTCATTTTGATGACGTTATCATGGTGAAAATTTCATTTGAAGATGACATGTCAGAATTTTCTTAATTTGCGTGTTATGTCTATGGACGGTGAATTTCGTTCACATCATGAATCTACATGACATTAATCTTTGAGCACTATCTAGCTTATTTGTGCTCTATTTTCTCCCAAATTTGGGTATGTTATAGCTGAGACTATGGGCTATAAAAACCGTGCTTTTGGTTTTTGATCAGATGTTGGGATCATGTCAAAACTTTCAATTGAAAGTTGAAATTGCGAATTCGGTAGAACTTTGCAGGAACCATGCATTAGGTGATACGTACGTATTATTAGGTGGTCTGTCAACGACAGACTACCTATTGATTTCGTCAGAATTTTCTTTCTTTATTATTTCTTCCGTACACTTTTTGTGTAAACGTTTACTCGAAATCGACATGGTCAATTTCCTTCGAATTTCTGTCAGTCATCAGGCCCTATAATATCAAGTTCCAGTAACCTTCTCAAGGTCATGGAGTCATCGTGACGTCATCCAGGCGCCATTTTGTGATATTTTCTGAAAATCACAAACGATCATAACTTCATAACAGAAAGTCATTTCTCATTCATATTTACCATGATCAAGGTCAATATCCGTCCGGTCAATTTCAGGTCAATAAACGCGCGCGCGCGCGTACGTCCGCGCGTCAGTGCGCGCGCAAATTTAAAAATGCTCAAAATCGTCTCAAATTCATTTTGCATACGTTTCAGGTCATTTTAAGCATTTCGCAAAAAACGCGAAAACGCGAATTTTCGCGCGTTTTCGTTCGTGACGGCCGAACGAAAAATAATTCCTCCTAGTTTATTTTTGACATGATGTTCCTCATTTTTTCTGAACAATTTGATACCATGTTTATCCTTTTATGACCATTAATAACGGAATGAGCGTCCGTTCAAGAAACATGTCCGTGCGCGCGAGCTCTTGTAATACATAGCATATATGGGCAAAAACATGCCTATACAAAATCCATTATAGCTCTTTGGGATGCACGGGACCTTCAATTTTTTTCATATTTGATTAGATCATGAGTCGGAGATATGATTTCTGGTCTCATTTGGCCATTATATATATCGTGACATCATCATAATGGCCTTGGAACTCAAAAAACGAATTTGCATATTATGACGTCAGCATATTTATGGAAAATTGATCGTATCTCTCTCAATATTGATCAATTTTCTTTTAAATTTCGATATGATGTAGTTAAGACAATTCTCTACAAGATTAGTGCACATCATTTTCATTTTGATGACGTTATCATGGTGAAAATTTCATTTGAAGATGACATGTCAGAATTTTCTTAATTTGCGTGTTATGTCTATGGACGGTGAATTTCGTTCACATCATGAATCTACATGACATTAATCTTTGAGCACTATCTAGCTTATTTGTGCTCTATTTTCTCCCAAATTTGGGTATGTTATAGCTGAGACTATGGGCTATAAAAACCGTGCTTTTGGTTTTTGATCAGATGTTGGGATCATGTCAAAACTTTCAATTGAAAGTTGAAATTGCGAATTCGGTAGAACTTTGCAGGAACCATGCATTAGGTGATACGTACGTATTATTAGGTGGTCTGTCAACGACAGACTACCTATTGATTTCGTCAGAATTTTCTTTCTTTATTATTTCTTCCGTACACTTTTTGTGTAAACGTTTACTCGAAATCGACATGGTCAATTTCCTTCAATTTCTGTCAGTCATCAGGCCCTATAATATCAAGTTCCAGTAACCTTCTCAAGGTCATGGAGTCATCGTGACGTCATCCAGGCGCCATTTTGTGATATTTTCTGAAAATCACAAAC
The DNA here is from genome assembly GCA_037976565.1 of Mesocentrotus franciscanus. Taxonomy (NCBI): domain Eukaryota; kingdom Metazoa; phylum Echinodermata; class Echinoidea; order Camarodonta; family Strongylocentrotidae; genus Mesocentrotus; species Mesocentrotus franciscanus. The sequence continues at coordinate 24,043,528 of CP137682.1, forward strand.
GATCATAACTTCATAACAGAAAGTCATTTCTCATTCATATTTACCATGATCAAGGTCAATATCCGTCCGGTCAATTTCAGGTCAATAAACGCGCGCGCGTACGTCCGCGCGTCAGTGCGCGCGCAAATTAAAAATGCTCAAAATCGTCTCAAATTCATTTTGCATACGTTTCAGGTCATTTAAGCATTTCGCAAAAAACGCGAAAACGCGAATTTTCGCGCGTTTTCGTTCGTGACGGCCGAACGAAAAATAATTCCTCCTAGTTTATTTTTGACATGATGTTCCTCATTTTTTCTGAACAATTTGATACCATGTTTATCCTTTTATGACCATTAATAACGGAATGAGCGTCCGTTCAAGAAACATGTCCGTGCGCGCGAGCTCTTGTAATACATAGCATATATGGGCAAAAACATGCCTATACAAAATCCATTATAGCTCTTTGGGATGCACGGGGACCTTCAATTTTTTCATATTTGATTAGATCATGAGTCGGAGATATGATTTCTGGTCTCATTTGGCCATTATATATATCGTGACATCATCATAATGGCCTTGGAACTCAAAAACGAATTTGCATATTATGACGTCAGCATATTTATGGAAAATTGATCGTATCTCTCTCAATATTGATCAATTTTCTTTTAAATTTCGATATGATGTAGTTAAGACAATTCTCTACAAGATTAGTGCACATCATTTTCATTTTGATGACGTTATCATGGTGAAAATTTCATTTGAAGATGACATGTCAGAATTTTCTTAATTTGCGTGTTATGTCTATGGACGGTGAATTTCGTTCACATCATGAATCTACATGACATTAATCTTTGAGCACTATCTAGCTTATTTGTGCTCTATTTTCTCCCAAATTTGGGTATGTTATAGCTGAGACTATGGGCTATAAAAACCGTGCTTTTGGTTTTTGATCAGATGTTGGGATCATGTCAAAACTTTCAATTGAAAGTTGAAATTGCGAATTCGGTAGAACTTTGCAGGAACCATGCATTAGGTGATACGTACGTATTATTAGGTGGTCTGTCAACGACAGACTACCTATTGATTTCGTCAGAATTTTCTTTCTTTATTATTTCTTCCGTACACTTTTTGTGTAAACGTTTACTCGAAATCGACATGGTCAATTTCCTTCGAATTTCTGTCAGTCATCAGGCCCTATAATATCAAGTTCCAGTAACCTTCTCAAGGTCATGGAGTCATCGTGACGTCATCCAGGCGCCATTTTGTGATATTTTCTGAAAATCACAAACGATCATAACTTCATAACAGAAAGTCATTTCTCATTCATATTTACCATGATCAAGGTCAATATCCGTCCGGTCAATTTCAGGTCAATAAACGCGCGCGCGCGTACGCGCGTCAGTGCGCGCGCAAATTAAAAATGCTCAAAATCGTCTCAAATTCATTTTGCATACGTTTCAGGTCATTTTAAGCATTTCGCAAAAAACGCGAAAACGCGAATTTTCGCGCGTTTTCGTTCGTGACGGCCGAACGAAAAATAATTCCTCCTAGTTTATTTTTGACATGATGTTCCTCATTTTTTCTGAACAATTTGATACCATGTTTATCCTTTTATGACCATTAATAACGGAATGAGCGTCCGTTCAAGAAACATGTCCGTGCGCGCGAGCTCTTGTAATACATAGCATATATGGGCAAAAACATGCCTATACAAAATCCATTATAGCTCTTTGGGATGCACGGGGACCTTCAATTTTTTTCATATTTGATTAGATCATGAGTCGGAGATATGATTTCTGGTCTCATTTGGCCATTATATATATCGTGACATCATCATAATGGCCTTGGAACTCAAAAAACGAATTTGCATATTATGACGTCAGCATATTTATGGAAAATTGATCGTATCTCTCTCAATATTGATCAATTTTCTTTTAAATTTCGATATGATGTAGTTAAGACAATTCTCTACAAGATTAGTGCACATCATTTTCATTTTGATGACGTTATCATGGTGAAAATTTCATTTGAAGATGACATGTCAGAATTTTCTTAATTTGCGTGTTATGTCTATGGACGGTGAATTTCGTTCACATCATGAATCTACATGACATTAATCTTTGAGCACTATCTAGCTTATTTGTGCTCTATTTTCTCCCAAATTTGGGTATGTTATAGCTGAGACTATGGGCTATAAAAACCGTGCTTTTGGTTTTTGATCAGATGTTGGGATCATGTCAAAACTTTCAATTGAAAGTTGAAATTGCGAATTCGGTAGAACTTTGCAGGAACCATGCATTAGGTGATACGTACGTATTATTAGGTGGTCTGTCAACGACAGACTACCTATTGATTTCGTCAGAATTTTCTTTCTTTATTATTTCTTCCGTACACTTTTTTGTGTAAACGTTTACTCGAAATCGACATGGTCAATTTCCTTCGAATTTCTGTCAGTCATCAGGCCCTATAATATCAAGTTCCAGTAACCTTCTCAAGGTCATGGAGTCATCGTGACGTCATCCAGGCGCCATTTTGTGATATTTTCTGAAAATCACAAACGATCATAACTTCATAACAGAAAGTCATTTCTCATTCATATTTACCATGATCAAGGTCAATATCCGTCCGGTCAATTTCAGGTCAATAAACGCGCGCGCGCGTACGTCCGCGCGTCAGTGCGCGCGCAAATTAAAAATGCTCAAAATCGTCTCAAATTCATTTTGCATACGTTTCAGGTCATTTTAAGCATTTCGCAAAAAACGCGAAAACGCGAATTTTCGCGCGTTTTCGTTCGTGACGGCCGAACGAAAAATAATTCCTCCTAGTTTATTTTTGACATGATGTTCCTCAATTTTTTCTGAACAATTTGATACCATGTTTATCCTTTTATGACCATTAATAACGGAATGAGCGTCCGTTCAAGAAACATGTCCGTGCGCGCGAGCTCTTGTAATACATAGCATATATGGGCAAAAACATGCCTATACAAAATCCATTATAGCTCTTTGGGATGCACGGGACCTTCAATTTTTTCATATTTGATTAGATCATGAGTCGGAGATATGATTTCTGGTCTCATTTGGCCATTATATATATCGTGACATCATCATAATGGCCTTGGAACTCAAAAAACGAATTTGCATATTATGACGTCAGCATATTTATGGAAAATTGATCGTATCTCTCTCAATATTGATCAATTTTCTTTTAAATTTCGATATGATGTAGTTAAGACAATTCTCTACAAGATTAGTGCACATCATTTTCATTTTGATGACGTTATCATGGTGAAAATTTCATTTGAAGATGACATGTCAGAATTTTCTTAATTTGCGTGTTATGTCTATGGACGGTGAATTTCGTTCACATCATGAATCTACATGACATTAATCTTTGAGCACTATCTAGCTTATTTGTGCTCTATTTTCTCCCAAATTTGGGTATGTTATAGCTGAGACTATGGGCTATAAAAACCGTGCTTTTGGTTTTTGATCAGATGTTGGGATCATGTCAAAACTTTCAATTGAAAGTTGAAATTGCGAATTCGGTAGAACTTTGCAGGAACCATGCATTAGGTGATACGTACGTATTATTAGGTGGTCTGTCAACGACAGACTACCTATTGATTTCGTCAGAATTTTCTTTCTTTATTATTTCTTCCGTACACTTTTTTGTGTAAACGTTTACTCGAAATCGACATGGTCAATTTCCTTCAATTTCTGTCAGTCATCAGGCCCTATAATATCAAGTTCCAGTAACCTTCTCAAGGTCATGGAGTCATCGTGACGTCATCCAGGCGCCATTTTGTGATATTTTCTGAAAATCACAAACGATCATAACTTCATAACAGAAAGTCATTTCTCATTCATATTTACCATGATCAAGGTCAATATCCGTCCGGTCAATTTCAGGTCAATAAACGCGCGCGCGCGTACGTCCGCGTCAGTGCGCGCGCAAATTTAAAAATGCTCAAAATCGTCTCAAATTCATTTTGCATACGTTTCAGGTCATTTTAAGCATTTCGCAAAAACGCGAAAACGCGAATTTTCGCGCGTTTTCGTTCGTGACGGCCGAACGAAAAATAATTCCTCCTAGTTTATTTTTGACATGATGTTCCTCATTTTTTCTGAACAATTTGATACCATGTTTATCCTTTTATGACCATTAATAACGGAATGAGCGTCCGTTCAAGAAACATGTCCGTGCGCGCGAGCTCTTGTAATACATAGCATATATGGGCAAAAACATGCCTATACAAAATCCATTATAGCTCTTTGGGATGCACGGGGACCTTCAATTTTTTCATATTTGATTAGATCATGAGTCGGAGATATGATTTCTGGTCTCATTTGGCCATTATATATATCGTGACATCATCATAATGGCCTTGGAACTCAAAAAACGAATTTGCATATTATGACGTCAGCATATTTATGGAAAATTGATCGTATCTCTCTCAATATTGATCAATTTTCTTTTAAATTTCGATATGATGTAGTTAAGACAATTCTCTACAAGATTAGTGCACATCATTTTCATTTTGATGACGTTATCATGGTGAAAATTTCATTTGAAGATGACATGTCAGAATTTTCTTAATTTGCGTGTTATGTCTATGGACGGTGAATTTCGTTCACATCATGAATCTACATGACATTAATCTTTGAGCACTATCTAGCTTATTTGTGCTCTATTTTCTCCCAAATTTGGGTATGTTATAGCTGAGACTATGGGCTATAAAAACCGAGCTTTTGGTTTTTGATCAGACGATGGGAACATGTCGAAATTTTCAATTGAATGTTGAAATCGCGACTATGCTAAGGCCGTTTGTCAGCTTTGCTTGTTAAGTCTATGAGAAATATTTTGGTCCATTGGTTAAAGCGCTTGCCTCCCATTCAATCGACCCAGGCTCTAAGCTTTGATTCCCCGTGGGTCATTTTTAAAAATTTATTTTTGGTTCTGTTTTTACATATGATTTGATCACCTCTTCCACTGTCATAACATATACAATCACAAACAACGTAATAGAATGCCTAATTTTGCACGTTATTTCTCTGGGAGAGGAATGTCAATAGTTTGCGTGCAACCCTATGGGAAATCTGATTCCTTGTTATTGATTAAACCTATATAGTGTTAATCTGTCTATTGGTTAAGAAACTAGAAGTGGAATGGAAATGCTTGGACAAAAGCATTCAGCATGGAAATAAGACACTACCAACTAAAAAGAAACCAGCAAAACAACCATGGATGACAGAAAAGTTTCTGAACTTGATGCAGGAGAGGCAAAAGCAAGTCAGAAACTCCAAATCATACAGAGACATCAATAAGGTAATTGATAATGAATGTAAAAAGCAAAAGAAGAATGGCTAACTCAAAAATTTGTTACAATAGAGCATTTCTCCAAGACAAACCAAACAAATGAAATGCACAGAGAAATCAAGCATTTTAAAAGAAGAAAAACAAGGCAGCAAGCGGATGTATCAAGAACAAAGATGGAACATCTTCCCTCTTTGAAAAGGAAGATATTAAACAAAGATGGGAAGAATATATCCAAGACCTATTTGATGATGACAGAGGTCAATAACTTCCAATCACTGACAACGAGGGTCCAAGTATACTCGAACCAGCAGTTAAACATGCTCTGCATTCACTGGGAGCTTCTTAATCTGAAGGCCCGGATGGGATTACACGGGATGAACTTGTGGCCTTAAAAGAATTTGGGATTGAACATTTGACTAGTATTTGCCAAATGATATACAATACAGGTCATATTCCTGAAGATCTGAAAAAGTCGATATTTGTGACAATTCCAAAGAAGCCTAAGGCAAGTGTATGTGAAGATTTCCGGACAAGTAGCCTTATGAGCCATGTAACCAAGTTGCTCTTAAAGATCATTCTCGACAAAATAAAATTTCAAATTGACAATGAAGTAGGAAAGAAACAGTTTGGTTTCGGACCTCAAAGTGGTACTAGAGAAGCCATATTCTGTATGAGAATGATGACAGAAAGGTATATTGCAGCTAGTAAACAAAGAACTATATGTGTGCTTTATTGACTACTCTAAAGCATTCGACAAAATTCACCACGCCAAATTGATTGAAAGCTTACAAAAAATTAATCTGGATGGTAAAAACATACGTCTCATATCTAAACTTTACTGGGAGCAGACAGCAAAATTAACAATGAAATTACAGGTTACACAAAAATCAAAAGAGGAGTACGTCAGGGATGCGCAATGTCCCCATCTCTGTTCAACTTGTGCACAGAGTTGGTATTCAGAAATTTCAGATATGAAAGGTGTTAGTATTGGGGTGTAAATATTAATAATTTACGTTGTGCTGACGACACTGTACTTTGCGCAGAGAATAAAGCAGATTTACAACATGTATTTGATATTGTAAAAGTCAAAAGTGAAGAGTTTGGTCTATATATGCATGAATGTCAAGAAAACTAAGTCTATGATTTTTAGTAGAACAGAGAATACGCCTAGAATCTGTTTGAAACTCGATGGACATATTATTGAGCAGGTCAGTAATGACATCTACTTAGGACAAAATATCACAGATGATGCCAGATGCGAAGCAGAAAAAAAAAAGAATAGAAATAGCTAGGAATACATTTCTGGCAATGAAATACTCATTCACAGATAGAAAGGTGAAATTTGCGCTTAGGTTAAGACTAGTAAACTGTTATGTATGGTCTGTATGGAGCAGAAACATGGACAATAAGCAAGGCCATTGAAAATAGAATAACATCTTTTGAAATGTGAATTTACAGAAGAAAAATGAAAATAACCTGGAAACGAATGAAAACAGACATAGAGATATTGCACATGGCAGGGCGTAAACAAATTGCACTGGTAGGATTAGTTAAAGAGAGAAAAGTGAAATACTTTGGTCATGTTAAAAGGCACCAGAGCCTCTTAAAGGATGTGTTGGAGGGAAGGGTGGAAGGAACTAGACCGAGAGCAAGACCCAGAATCAACTGGGAAGAGAATGTCAAGAACTGGAGTGGACTAAAAGAGTGCACTAGAATGGCAGAAGATAGAGTGAAATGGAAAGATGTTACAGTCAACCTCCGAACCGGGAGAAGATACTTAGATACTTAGATACTTCTCTCTCTTGCATTGTTTTCTTCCCCTCTCTTGTTTGCCCCCCCTCCTTCTCTTGCTCTGTCTCTGCATCTCTCTCTCTCTCTTTCTATACTCTTTTACCCTATCTCTCTCTCTCTCTCTTTGTGCCTCCCTCTACCTCTTTTGCCATGCCTCACTCTTATTTTCTTTCCCTGTCTCTCGCTGCCTCTGCCCTTCTCTTTTCTTCTCTCTCACCCTTTCCCTTTCCCGCCTCTGGTTCTCGTTCTCCCTCTATGATGTCTTGTAATGTTCTTTAATTTTCTATAGCTCTACCCTTTGCTCTTTTTATTCTTATTTCACCCCTACCATGTTTACCATGGAGAAACACAATTGAAACACATTAGTAAACGGCGCTTTGGGATACCTGGTGATCCCAATTTTTTTTTAAAATTTGGATAAAGAATGAGTCGGAGATATGATTTCATGTCTCATTTGGCCCTTAAGTATATCGTGACATCATAACGGCCTTGAAACTCAAAAAAAGAATTTTCTTATTATGACGTCAGCATATTAATGGAAATTTGATTGTATCTCTGTAAATATTGATCGATTTTCTTCCAAATTTCGATATGTTGTAGCTGTGACAATCCTAAACAAGATCAGCGTTCACCAGATTTAAAGACAGACCACCTAATTCGTCCTCATGACGAATTACTTTTCTAGTTTTTATTTCATCCGTACACTTTTTTGTGTAAACGTTTACTCGAAATCGACATGGTCATTTTCCTTCGAATTTCTTTCAGTCATCAGGCCCTATAATATCAAGTTAGCTAACTTTCTCAAGGTCATGGGGTCATCGTGACGTCATCCAGGCGCCATTTGTAAACATCAGGTCATTATTAGTGATCTGTCATGACAGAATCACCTATTATTCGTCAGAATTTTCTTTCTTTATTTATTTATTAGGTGGTCTGTCGATGACAGATCACCTATTATTCATCAGAATTTTCTTTCTTTATTATTAGGTGATCTGTCATTGACAGATCACCTATTATTCGTCAGAATTTTCTTTCTTTATTATTTATTAGGTGATCTGTCATTGACAGATCACCTATTTCGTCAGAATTTTCTTTCTTTATTATTATTTATTTATTTATTTGTTTATTTGTTAGGTGATCTGTCATTGACAGATCACCTATTATTGTCAGAAATTTTTCTTTCTTTATTATTATTTATTATTTATTTATTTATTAGGTGATCTGTCATTGACAGATCACCTATTGATTCGTCAGAATTTTCTTTCTTTATTATTATTTATTTATTTATTTATTTATT
>CP137682.1:24052413-24070300 GCA_037976565.1 Mesocentrotus franciscanus
GAGTCAAACGGAAGAAGCCAATGCATTAAGTCAGCTTATAATGACATCATTTAATGACATCATTAACCGCCGCCAACACCTGTCCGATCTCCCAGTCAAACTGCCCTCGACCTGCTGGGTGCTGGGGGTATTCCAGTCGCCCCTGTCTGGTCATGGGGTCATAAACATTATTAAGATGGTCTTTCTAGGGTTCGGTCCAATTACCATAGATTTTATTGATAGTGATAGTTTGCTTGTCAAGTCGAGAGCCAAAACTATTCAGTGAGGGTTCGTGTGTAAGCCGACATCATTACAAGGGTACACTATACTCAAAAGGGGGTTCTTTCGACACCATTAAGGTCTCCTGAGCCAAACCATAGCGCCTTTAGTGCAAAAGCACATTTATTTTGTGAACCAACAGCTCCTCCCAGCAAACACAAAACGTTTTCAGAACGTTTACAGAACGTTCTTATCAGGTTCCGTACGTCTTCGTCCTTTCAGAACGTTTACAGAACGTTTTATCAGGTACCGTACGTCTTCGTCCTTATTAAACGTTTAAAAACGTTTATATAACGTCTACGTTGGGACCTTACATTTGCTGCAGAGCTAAGTCTTTGAAGACGTTCAGAAAACGTTTTTGGACGTTACACATTAAACGTCCTATATAGGTCCTGTAAACGTTTTTTTATTCAGACGTATTTTTATTATGTCCAAGATAATATTTCTTTAAAAATACCAGCTGGCGAAATTAATTGGGCCACATGCATACGCAGAGAGGGGGAGGTACGTCAAACTGATGCACATGCTCCTGTGGTGTAGCGATGGGGGGCACGCCCCAATAATTAAAAAAAAAAATAATAGAAAACATAAGGTGACATTATTTAAAGAAAAAGAATACATAAGAGAGTGCCCTCAAATAATGTTTGTGCCCCTCCCACCCCCGCCCAATCAGTCCGACCGCGCTACGCCATGCACTGATCTGCTCCATTCAACCACGTGTATAAAAAGTGCGTACGTACATGGTGGGGATGGGGCTCAACTAGATCTCTACGGCTCAACTGCGCACGCACCGTATATAATCGTACCCGGCCCCGGCGCGGCGCGCTCGCTCCAGAGCGTTTCTGTTATTACGATTGCCGCGTGTTTTGAACTGACGAATTGACTGCATGCTGACTTCGAGATTTCAAATAATCTGCTTGATCTGTTAGACTGCGACACCGAGGTAAGCGTTATTTTATCATTTTGATATCTGTTAGGAATTTAAGCTTTGTGAGAGTGATTTTGAGGCATGTAAAATGAAGTAAAATATTGATTATTTGCAGGCGCGTGGCCGTTGACATTGTCATTGACTGGTAATTGGGTATGTGCACACATAGCTAGCTGCATTACTTTCCTGGCTGTGTAAAAAGCTGTGCTATTGATACTCAACATTTCAAACACCACTGTACAAAACTCAACCGATTTCACTAAAAATCGGTACTTCAGTGACAATTGATGACACCTAAATAGCAGTAAAATACAATTTTTTCAACTTACTGATGTTAAAAGAATAATTTAAATTTTAAAGATTCAAATTGTAAGTCTACTGTCAAACTTTGCTTACAGTTACAGCCGCATCGGCATGATTGTGTGCATTTGTGTATTGTGAGTGTATTGACGGCATGTGAGCGAAGGCTGCCTATTAACAAGTAGTGCAGTGCTAGAGGTCAATACGCATTAGCATTGACTCTCTATGCTTTACTGGAGTGGGTATGTGGCATGGCTCAGTCAGAACGGTATATCACTGTTACTAGCAATTACTGCATATTATCCCACCCCTTATTACAACAGGTAAGGTTTTTCATGACATTTGTTACAAAACTTTTTTTTTAGGCAGTTGGCATAGCTCCCTAACCACCTTTTTTGTATGGATATTGTTTTTATATATCTTGTTCTCAATTTCGTCCCTTTAATTTTTTTTAAAGTTCAGGTGACACATTATTGGAATAATAACGTAGATTAATTTAAGGATTTATTTGTTTTATTTTTACATACAGGCAACTATGTGGAAGCGCAAAACATCGCCAGGAAGGCAGAGGACACGTCAAACCTGGAACCGGAAGATGATGCTGTGCAGAAGCGAAAGAGACGTCTTCCCCAGAGATTTAGCAAATCTTCATCAAGTGATTCAGGAAGTGACGCTGGTAAGTATTTGTCTCTTGATGGTTAGTAGTGCTTGGTTCGGCCAGAGACGTATAATTTACATCTTATTTCTCGTTCTCACTAAATAGTCTCAAGCTTTTCTGTTTATCCCACGAATAGACCTGGGCCCATATTCATGAAACTCTGCTATCTTAGCACACTTCAGTGGGTTTTCCTATGGGCATCCATTAGCGTAAACATTTATGTTTTTTCCTAAAGTTATGCATGATTTATGTTCTACGCACAGTGGTTATAGTTTGTTTTCATAATTTATCAATTGTTTATTTCATTGATTACTTTGTCTCTTTATTAATTTTTAAAAGCATTAATTTTGAGTTGATGCTTATTGCCATGCACCCATAGGAAAACCCCTGATTTTTGAAGCGTGCTGAATATGAGCCCTGTTGACTGTATTCTAATTATATGCATATTTTTGAACATAAGTTTCTCTTGACAACTAAGAAGCTTGCCCAAGGATTGCCTGACAAAGCAACAACTAATGTATGCAAAATGAATTCCATCTATTGAAATGCCATTATGCACAACGGGTGAACTGAATAGCTACTTTCCAAGGGTTCTGGAGAGAAACATCCATACATTTTCCAAATCATAATTTATTGCAATTCCCTTATAATTTACACCTACTATCACAGATTAATGCAGCACAATAAATAATAGTGCATTCTTCCTCTTCAAAATCCAACAGGTGATGAAAACCTAAGATAATTTATTTGGGATTGCTAGACCTGCTTTGTGTCCCAGCCATGCAAAATGATGATTGATAGATGTGGCACCATTCGGCAAAACTGAAAATTAATATGTTATCTAGGCATAAATTTCGGACAAGAAGTTTGCATTATCCAAAAGCTTGTTCAGTTTTTGAGAATTCTTGTCGTGTCTTGATATCCCTTTTAACATCTGCAATGTGTCTCTGTTTTACAGATCTTGAATCGGACCCAGGAGAACTACATGTACGCGGAGGAACGACTAAGGCTGTGGCAGCAGAGATACCAATGCCGAAACTGAATGCGAAGTCCAAGTCCACATCGCATTTTTCAGTTCCATCCACCAGCCGACCATCCACCAGCTCCGGTAATCAGGGCAGCAGGCCATCCACCAGCTTCACCTTGCCCTTGTCATCCTCGTCCCCGTCCCAACCCACAACTCCAGCAAGGGCTCGGGCTTCGGAAAGTAAGTTTTTTTCAGATAGCATTTCACAAACGAATGTTTCTGAGGGTTTTTATCATCAGAAGTTACTGTAGAGCGTATAAACTACAAACAACATTTGCCATTTTTACTAAGTTGCTACACTAAAATACTGTTGGATTGGATAAGAGAGACGGATTATTTCGGCATACATGTAATTTATTTTATCAACAAGGCATGGGTATAGTTTTCTTACAGAAGAGGTGCTTTTAAATCCTTACAGTATGTGATGCTTTGTTGGAAGCGCTGCGCAGGTGCTGTCTTTGAAGCTGGGTGATATATTCCTGAAGTGACAAAATTGGACAGCTATCAAACATATCTCGCCAAAATATCCTATTCATTTGCTGTCAGAGTTTTTAATGACTTCAACTGTTATTATAATGCATTTTTTGTGTCTGTTTTTTCTCAGGCAATTTCCTGTGTACGCTGCAGAGGCTGGAGGAAGGGCAGCAGCAGCTGATGCAGTTGGTACAAAAACTGATTTTGTCCAAATCGGGAGTGGCCGTTGATGTGGAAGACCTTAGGGAGCCGTTTACCGAACCAGTGCTTGCTCTAAATTGCAGAAACAGGACGCTGTCATTGAGGAAGCTGTCGCCAACGCTGTCACAGAGGAAGCTGTCGCCGAGCAAGCTTTGGATGATGGAGAGGATTCTGCCATGGAGAATTGAGTGGTGTTTTCTTCATCATTTGTGACCTTACAAAACGACCATTAAGTCTGGGGAAATGACTATGCTGATTTTTAAATCGCATGACATATTTATGTAAGGCAAATATTTTGAAAATGACTTTAGCACTTTTAAAAGAAGGGAGAAACGGTCCACTTCGAATATCAGCGTCCATTCACGTGCTGTAATCTGATAATTAGTATTTGATGAAAAAACATACGTAAGCATGATTTCTGATCAAAATTTCATTACATTACATAACAGTTTTGTTGGTGCATCTTTTTGGATTGAATTGCCAATATCTTGTTGAGAATTCAAGACAAAGTTGTATAGGTCTGTAAATATATTACTTTTTGTAAGGATGCTGAAACCAATGTGTGTGCTGCCAAACCCTCGACACTGTTTATATAACCTTGTCTTCTATATTCATAGACCCTTAAATTTGAGTATTCATATTTGCCTGTTAATAATTCATATCTTCAACTCATTTCTATCAGTTTATTGTAAATAGCTTTTTGTAGATTGTTCATGTGTTTTGTGTTGATTTTATAGTTGAAGTAAGGAGATGCAAGGTCCAATGCAAGGCTTCTGGGAAAACTTAGAGCACAAATCTCGACCTGCCCACTAAATCTTTGGTCGATCAAAAGGACAATTTTTACTCGGATTTAAGGGGGAAATCTACCCTAGAAATTTCACTTATTCAATCAAAGGAGATAAATTTTAACAAAATTAAAAAAAGAAATGGGCAAAATTGGTAAGGAAAAAAAAATAAGGAAACTACTCTTTTTTACATTTTCTAGTAAATTACTCGGCTATTCAAATTGGCAATGCTGATGACATCTTGAGTTAGTTGAGTAGCTCTCAATTCACTTTGTACACACAATTTCACATTTTCTAACCCCCGTAGTCAAAGTATGTTGTGTAGAAAGCTATTCGTCATCTGAACATACTCTGATTAATAATTGTGGAAATGTGTAACTTTAAGGAAAATTTAGAAAATATGAAATTTTGTGTACAAAGTTGATGGATAGCTACTCACAGTTGATGTCATCAGTGTTGCCAATTTGTAGAGCTGAAACGAGTGTAGTTTTCTTGTTTTTGTTTTTGGCCGTACTTTCAGTTGAAATGTGACTTCTTAAAATGAGGCACATTTTTATCACATGTAGAAGTATGATCTATGATGGTGAGAAAGTAAATACATGTACTCGTTTGAATACCGGAGTAGTTATAATTTGCACCGATGATGAAGCTAATCCTGGGTGGAGGCACATAGCTAAATCGGTATTCACATGTATTTAATGATAATTTGTTACATTTTTTTAAAAGGTTCTGTTGAATTAGTACACAAAATAATTCTATGCACTATTTGGTTTTACCAAAGATCAAGACTTATTTTTTTGGCATGAATTGCCAACATTTTTGGAGAATGCAAGACAAGTTATAGGTTCTGTAAATAACTCAAATTGCTTTTAGTAAGTGTGTTACCAAAGTTTTATCTTGCCTTGTATATTCATAGAGACATAGACCCGTAAATATATGAGTATTCATATTTGCCAGTTAATGACATCTTCAACTCATCTATCAGATTATTGTGTATTATTTGTAGATTGTTCATGTGTTAGGTATCTATAGTTTTAAAGGGATAGTTTAGTATTGGTCAAACTTAACTTTAAAACCAAAACCTGCACTATCACGGTGCAAAGTAATAATTACAAACGACTAAGTAAAACCCTGTTATTATTCAAAATGACCTGTTACTTTGTGCATTTAATGTTTGTTAAAATAATAATTAAATATAGATATCAATTACTTTTTAAAAACCTATTCAGATTTGTTTTTTCTTCAAAGTAGTCTTCAAGCATTTTTAATCTTTTGAATGAAAATATATTTATGGATATTTCAGCCGTTTGTGAACCGATTTTGATCAAATAACAATTTATTCTGAATATTAGAATTGTATGTTCTTTCAGGGGCACTTCAGGAAATACCAATAATCATACTCAACGCTACCTTTAAGTATAGCGGGTATTCTATAAAAAAAATGTTGTCAATAATAGCATAAACCCTAGTTTCCTAAAAGCTTTTTTCAAATATACATGATGTACTGTATTGCTAAGCCTTTGTACATATTTTGTAAATATGTTTGATAATAAATTCATAAAAATAAACCAAATACATGTGTGACCCAGCGTTTATTAAAAATTCACTATATGTTGGACGTTCTTAAAATGTTTTCTGAACGTTCTTAAAAGGTTTTCTGAACGTTCTCAGAACGTTTCCAAGACGTTCTAGACGTTCTAAAAAGGTTTTTCTGAACGTTCTTAGAACGTTTCCAGGACATTCTAGGCGTTCTTAAAAGGTTTTCTGAACGTTCTCAGAACGTTTCCAAGACGTTCTAGACGTTCTTAAAAGGTTTTCTGGATGTTTTAAGGTTCTTAAAACGTTCTTAAAACGTTCTTAAAACGTCCCAAACGTCCGACAGGTTTTCTGCAGGTCCTTGCTCTTAAAAGCAAATCTATAAAAGGTTTTTTATTGGTTCTAAAAACGTTTAGAAAACGTTCAAAAAACGTCCATTTGGAACGTTCTTAAAACGTTTTCAACCTTCCACAAATAAACGTTATTAAAACGTTTTCATAAAACGTTTAAAAAACCAAATTGGAACCTTTTTAGAACGTTCAGAAAACGTCCAATTGTTAGTTGGGCTGTAAGGTAATTTTAAGCACCCTTCCAAAAGGTGCTTATACCAACACATTACAAGAAGCCGCGTGTGTGACAAGTTTGTGCACGTTTTCAGATCCATGCAGTTGAGGGTTCAATTTCATGCAAAGTGATTCAACTAAGTGGATTTCAGATCACTGATTGGTCCATTATGAGTACTCCCTGTTGTAATGGTATGAAAGACAACTGAATGTAATCCAAGTCTATCGATAACACACATAATGAATCATATTCGCACTTGTTCATCTTGAGTAATGTTTTATTGCATTTTCTTTGTTTTCTACAGATATTGTACATCGCCTATCCATGATGGCCAATAACATGGAGCATCTCGAGCGAGAGCTTATCTGTCCTCTCTGCAGTGATTACTTCACCACGCCCCTTCTTCTTCCCTGCAATCACAATGTGTGCCATCGATGCGCCAAGGCACAGCTCACGGGTAACTCCGGGCGTTGCAGCTTCCACGCCTCCAGCGAGAGCCTCCAGTCCACCGACACCAATCAGGAGATGACCACGCCCACTTCCTCGCGGCCGAGCAGTGCAGCATCCAATCGCAAGGCGCGGAAGCCATCTCTGACATCACTGTCGAGCACGCCCACCTCTCCGTTGGACACGCCCGGCGGCGGCTTCAACACGGCGACCAGGAGCTCAATGAGGAGATCGTTTCGGGAGCGGAAGAGCGTGACGGGTTCGGGTCCGATTACGCCCAGAGATAAAGTGAGGACGAAATCCAAGAAGCCTGGCACACCTGGCACACAATCCCCAAGGCCGGAATCGCCTATATCCGAATCGCCCCGCCCAGGTTCGCCCAGAGGGGATGCAATGGCAGCTCCACCTGAGACTCAAGGGGACGGAAGGGATCTACGGGTAGCGTGACCAGTTTGGGAGCAGATCAGATTCCTTCAGCGGAACTCTTGGAATGAGGTAAAACAATATCTAAAATTTCAAAATTGCAATAAGTCCCAAATTCCATCCCCTGAAAGGTCTTATCTGCATTATTGTCTAAAATCGAGTTTCTGCTCTAGGCCCATTACAGTAGCCTTTAGATGACAGGAAGTAGTTTTTCATGTAGTAATTATGAGGCAGAGAAAATGAAATATAATTATTATGCACAGGGGCATTGGCAGAAAAAAGAACCCACACTCAACCATCCCACATCTAGTGACGCCCCTGATCACACTTGATAAAGAATTAAAAATATATTAACCTTATCGAAATGTCATCGATAATGATGATAAAGATGATGAAAATGAACTGAAGGGATATCTCCTATATATTTCAATACTGCGGTCACGTGCAGTTATATCATTTGGGTTTTAGGGGTCTTTTAGTGTAGACTTAGAAATTGATCTTTCTGTCTACTACAGATATTGGTACCTTCATTTCATTGTTAATTCCCATACAACATTATTCTTCCACATTAAACAGGTATACCGAAGAAACAACTTATTGGAAGCCTTTATTGAGAAATTGAGCTCATTCGTTTATGACTATTGCTCAAAGCATGGCGCTAAAGAAGGGGTTGGGTAATGGCTCTTGGCAACCTGTTGATGATATCAAGCCAAATATTCTACAAGATTTGTTTTTTCTATCATTCATAGAGGTCGGACGTCATCGACGGGGAAGCTGAATGGCACGACGGCGACGTCGATCCGCTGCCCGACCTGCGACGAGGAGGTCAGTCTCGGGGAGAAGGGCATAAATGGTCTCTTCAGGAACTTCGCACTGGAGGTCGTCGTTGACAGGTAAGTCTGAGAGTCGTGTTTTTTCCATGGGTATTCCATCCTGATATCAAGTTGGTGTTAATTTCGTCTCGCTCCTGGGTTCGACTCCCGCGCCGAGCAGACAAAAAGCGCGCCCGTGATCTCTTTTGGATCAGCCTATATTCATGCTTCAGGACCCCGTTTCATAAAACTTGCTATCAATAACAAATGCTAAATTTCTATGACAAAGACCCCGTTCTCATTCACTTCGTTGGAGCGGTCTAACTAAGACCCGTTCCTCAGGAGCGGTTCTTAGGTGAGTGAGAACGGTCAAAGTGGTCCAGGAAGTGGACTTCTGGACCGCTCCAGAAGACCACCTCGGGAGGTGGTCTTGAGGAACGGGTCTTATTAAGAGCGGTTTGGAGCGCTCTAACGTGCGAGTGTGAACGGAAGCGTACTTTGAACGGAAGTGAGCTAGTGACGTTCCGTGCGAAACATGTAGTACGGTACATACGCTTAGTATTCCGCGCGCGAAAAAATTACCCGCTGACCTGAGCTGCCATAGCAACAAGACCACTTTGACTCGTGGAGCGGTTTGAGCCATAAAAAACTGCTCGGAGTGTGAACCCTCGCAAACCGTTCCTCAAGACCCGTTCCTCTGGAGCGGTCTAACTAAGACCACTTTCAAAGTGAGTGAGAACGGGGTCAAAGTTGCTCTCAGCCAATCAAATGCCACGATTTCACTAGCTTTTAACAGTTTTAACAGTAACTAGTTATTGATAACAAATTTTATGAAACAGGGCCCTGATTACATCAAACCAGGAGGATGGTGCATGTGGGAGGGGACATTATCAAATGCGGGGGCAATGCATTCCAGTTGGACACAATATCAATGGCACTTTAATAATAACAACAGTGCAGTGTGCATAACAAGTTTTTAAAGGATGAGTTCTAAAAACAAGATAAAAATTGCTACTAATTCGATGAATGTGAAAATTATTTGAAAACCCGAAAACAGCAAGCAAGGACATTAAAATAACGTATTTGTATATCAACAAAGACAACAACATGTCCTTCAGTTATTGTTAATGCTTAGATATATATACTGATTTCTGTGAGATTTTGGTCCCCAAAAGACCCAAAAGGAGAGTAAACTTAATTTCTGTCGTATTTAAATATTTGTCACCCTTTTCCTCCTGTTATTGCTTATTGTCGTGACTATTTAAAGTGCATGGGTAGATAAGGTGTAACCTAACATAATATAATTACATCTATGTAGGGCCTATATTTTCAAAAGAAATCAGGAGAGTATAATGCTGCTGTTGCGGTTAGCGGGAATAGTGGCAAGAGTTATAAAACAATATGATATAAGTAAACATGTACAATGCAATATTAAAGTAAGAATTTAGTTGCTTTCTACTCTCCAGCAAATCTAGTTACAGAAAAATACAAGGCAGTTGCCTTAATGCATATGCCAGGTTTAATATCATTAGCTTGTCATGTCAGAATTAAATATATTATTTCTTATCCCACGACATTCCTAAACTTTCACAGGGCATTGCAGAGCGCCCAGCCGTGACAGTGTCAATTATAGTTGCAGATATTTGTGTTTGTTTTTTTGCGTCAAGCTTGACAAATAGCCCGAAAAGAGCACAGCAAGCTGAGATAGTTCATGAACTAATTAAAGAATTTCACTGCGATAAATTTGCGTCTAACCAATAGGGATTATTCCTTGATATTGTATTCTTTGGAAAATAGATATACATTGTTTTTGAGCCCAAAGAGTAATTATATATGTATGCTTAAGTCTATAGGAAATGCGTAGGATTAATTTAATTAATCTCTATACCAACACTCCCATTTCACATTTGATTACCCGTTGACATTCTGCAAATTGTGGTGCGAAAAGAGATTGTTATAAGTAAAGCTAATGGATAGTTTTAGGAATAGTTTTAGGAATAGTTTTAGGAATCATGTAAGTATGTAGTATCAAGGTATTGAAATAAATTGAACAAGTTATAATACATTCTATGTAATCTGACGAATGTACAAATGTTATGCTTATGTTGTATTGTAGAACATTACTTTGGGATGATATATCTTATTGCTTTATATACTGTCAATCATAATGATGATGATGAGAAAGAGGAGGAGGATGATGATGATGATGATGATCATCATCATCATCATCAACGCAATGTTAAAACATAGTAACATTCTGTCGGTTGCAATCTAAATTGAGGACTCACTTTTCTTGGCATAACCAATTGATTAAGGGGAACATTCCAGTAGATTGACAGCCTACCAGACCGACAAGGCCGGTTCGTTGAACCCATAGAAAAGTTATCAGAATGCCCGCGAGACTTACATTGTGAGCCATAGAGACCTGGCTATAGAGAATCCATTGACCGATGGCTTATCATTCCTATTTTTACATTGAAAGGTTGGACACAAAAAATGGCACATAGATTTCCCCAATATGCGGGCAAACATGAATTAAATCAAATATTTTTTGGTAAATTGTAGATTTTGCATTATTTATATGATAGAGCCACAAATATTATGCTTCTCTTCGTCACCAGGTATAAGTTGGCAGCCAAGAAGGCGGCCAGTATCCCGTGCGGTTCCTGTAAGAAAAAGCCTCCTGAAGATGCGGCCAAAAGCTGCCTTGATTGCAAGTCACCTTACTGTACTGAGTGCTTTGCTATTTACCATCCTTGGGGAACACCAAGGGCACAGCATGTCTGTATCGGTCCCACCTACAATTACAGACCAAAGGTAAGAAAATGATATAGCTCATTAGGGTGATTCACAAAGATTAAAATGTATTGTGTTTGCTTCATTAGCTAGATACGAGTGTTTTGCAGACAAGTTATGCGCATATCCTAAACTGGGGCCCGTTTCATATAACTTGTTATCTATAACAACTGCTAAATTCATATGAAAAATTTGCTCACAGCCAATCAGATGCCATGATTTCAGTAGCTTATAACAGTAGCTTGTAACTTGTTATTGATATCAAGTTTTATGAAACAGGGCCCAGATGCATGTATGATTATTTACGTCTGGGGACGGATCTTTAACGTAATCGTCCGAAATATGTGACTCAGTTTCTAACCAGGGTCCGCCTGAGCTAGTTTGTAGGCGAGGACAGGGAACTGATCAAGTGAACGTACCGCTAGACCAACTCACAACTCCCTATGGATATTGGAGGAGCATTTTTGTTTCAATGCTAACTTTACGAAGTGTGAAAAAAGTGGGCAATGATGTTTTGATGTTGTTTGCGTCTTTGGGTATAGGCCTAGTTCTGAGTTCTGAGTTCCGAGTAAGCCTGTCGGAATCACTAATAACCTTAAGGTTTGACGTCCTTGTAGTATTATTAGTTATAGATAACATGAGGAAGGATGACGTTGATTTTTTCAATAATTTCTTGAAGTTAAAGATCATATGATCTTTCTCAGTGTATTTTCTTCGAAGAATGTAAATTCTCTCTGCAGACAAGACAGGAAAGGCTATATAGTGAGTTCTGAGAGGGGATAGATAGGCAAAACAGAAAGGAGATAATAAGAGGAGCAAACGATGGCCAGTTGCTCGAAACCAAAACTGTCATCTATTTAAATCGGAGTTTTTTTTTTAAAACTTTTCTTTCTCTAGACCCTGATGTGCAATGATCACCATGGAGAGAAGATCACCATGTACTGCGAGGGATGCCACAAGCCGATCTGCCATAGGTGTAAGTTCAGTGGAGCACATGCTGAGCACAAAGTATCTATCATCGAGAGAAAGTACGCCTCAATGAAGGTATGGGACTACCGACAAGTGTAATACTTTTTTCATGCGTAAATTTCATAATAATGATAATAAGAATGATAATGATAATGGTGGGTTCTTGTAAAGCGCTCATGTCTATCAGACTTGGCACTCATTGCGCTACACAATTATTTGTGTGGATACTAACATGAAGTACTAAATTCTTCAGGCTTCTCTTCAGCAAGTCCGTATGTACTTTCAAGACGCAAATAACTTTGGTCCTCCAAAACCATTCCCTATATAGAAGTGCCGCCAGGCCATTATGTTAACTCAGTTTGGAACAAGGGTGACCGAATTCTTGACGAGAACCCTCGTTTCATAACAATTATAACATCATTATCTTGGTCAGGATGGAATTGCCAACGGTGAAAAAATGACGAGAATTTAACTTTTGGCAAATTGCGAGGTTGTTTGCGCCTGATGTGCTGATCGAGAGAGAGTGAATGATTGTCAAGGAGGTTGGGCAAAGAGACACCATCACGTCGTACTCAAAATGATGTCGTCATCATACGAACAATGAACTAGACATCAAGCACCTCTGTCAAAGCATTATGGCAAAAACTGGTCTATGAAATGGAATCATTCTATATATGACCTTTGATCAATGATGTGATTGCGTATTCTTTCTCTATGTAGGAAAAGATGGAGCAGACGATACAGGCCATTTCTAAAAGGCGCCAAAATATCTCAAGCCAGGTCGAGAAACTTGAGAAGATCTCGTCCTCCATTACGGTAAGTCTTTGCAGGCTATCAGTCTTTATGGCACTTCAGTCATACCTAGGGCACAAGAAAAGAAAATAAATTGTAGAGCCTTCTATCTAGCCAATTTATTTAAACGGTGTCTAAATCCTCTTCTGATATTACTTTAACATTATATCGTGTTGTCAATTTCAACCAGTGGGAATAAAATCCAGGCAGTGTTTATACATGGCAGACTGTTTTTTCCCCCAACTGAACAGTATCTGGGATAGGGTTGCAATATTACCGTCGCACATCCTGTTATTCATTAATCAAAGAGATGCTCTAATAGACCGACTTAATTATTTATTTCTTTTGACCCTTGCTTTTCTCTCACCTCAGCACCTTCGGCAATTCTGGCACTGATTGTTTACTATATGACATTGTATTCTTTTTTTATCATCTGCGATCTGATGTTGACTTTCTCCTTTTCTATCTTTTCTTCACGGCTCTACCCACCTCCTCTGCCTATCTGCCTTTAGTCCTCTTCAACTCTCTCGCTCTGTCGGCATCCTCATCGTACAAAAAGTATTTTATGTACCTTACCCAACTAAAGCTGTTATGAATCTAGTTTACCATTACTTTAACTGTCTATGATTATGATCATCTCTCTATTGTAAACTGACCTCTGTATACTTCTACCGGTGATAAACACATTTCCGAATGGACATGGACTTAATTACAATTTCAATTTCACTCATATTGCTGAGTGAAATTTGTTTTTCTAGATGGATGCGTCAATTTCTATACTTTCTTCATTGTATTATACTTTGTATAACAATTCTGCACCCTTTCCGATACGCGTTTCACATGAGGACTGCGTTGGTGACTGGGTTGCGGTCTTTGATTATCCATGTGACACTGTGTGAGAATGACATGGTATTAAACAAAATGAAAAGTGACTCCAAACTGAGCAGTCCAAACATTGCACATATTAATGACTGGCGTATATTGCCTACACAGGCTTGACCAGTCAGTGTAGCTTATAACGTAATCAAAATGACGTATCGTGCAGCGGACCTAGTTTTTTCCCATTACAAAATGGAATTTCCTTTACGCAATTACTCATTTCATGATCATATCTGTAGGAGCGTTCGGATGCAATGCAGAAGGCGTTGGCCGAGGCTTTGGAACTGTTACAATCGACGCTAAGCGAGAAGCACAATGTCTTGACGCAGAGGGCGTCAGAGGAGGTGACGAGAAGGACACAGAATATCCGTAAGGTGTTGGACACTTACAAGAACGTCCTCCAGGGTTGCAGCGTTGCCGACTTGGCGTCTGAACTGCTCAAGGAGACGGACAAGGCTATGTTCGTACAAGCTGCCAAACCGCTCGTAGGAAGGTGTGTAGGACAATTTCAAATTATTCTTTTAATAATCGACTCTGGTGAGGACTAAAGACAGAAAGAGGCATTCATTACTACAACGTATCTTACCATTTCAGGATGAACATTAAATGTCGTTTGAGTCTTTATTTCTGTAGCAATTCAATCTATCCAACTGTGTTTTAAAATCTGTTATAAGGACATCTACACAATCACCTTCATATGCTTATTACCAATATTCATCAATAAAACTTGCAAGCAATGGGGATACGTTTTTCTAACAAAATTGTAATAAAGATGACCAATATTCATGGTGTCCAGAGCCAGAAAAGAGTTAAATCTGTACTAAAGGGTCCAAGTAAATGACACATCTGGCTTTCAACATACTTGGAAAGCAACATCGTACCTATCAATTTGACGATAGTATAATGTTTATGTTCACAGATTGGTGCAAACGGCAAGATCACTCAAGCAGACAGAGGAGATGTGTGAGAACTACGAGACTTTTGGTAACTTCACCCTCGATTCAACAGCTGCTCTCAAATCCCTCCAGGAACTCGATTTCACCAAAGGTATATTTTCTAGTATTGCTTGAATCTTTAACGCATTGTAATCCGCCTGGGATTTCGGACCATTTCGTATACTCCCATCATCTTTCATTTGCTTGCACTTGAAACATGATTTTTATTTGTATGCCTCCACTATTACTCTGACAACTGCTTCCACATATTGATACTTTGTTCTTCTAAGTTCATCCACTGGACATTAAACCGAGCACGAGAGGGTTGAGGGTTCATATTCTACACCTGTCCATATGACCTCAAACAGGGCATTTGAACTTCAACTGTTTCTCTCGATCCAGGTTTTACAAGTTTACCTCAGATTTGTTATTCTTTGTAAGTAATACTTTGCGCTGGTAACCACTGATGGATATGAAAGTCGACGTTTTCCCCTATTTCCAATTCGTCAGGATTCATCTCCTTTTTTTCACAAATTCTCACTTTCGCTTCATTGATTTTTGTTTTTTCATTGTCGAACACGATGATTCATAATGCTACTAATCACTCCTCGAAATGAACAGTTGGGTATGCGTCTGTCGCATCAGAGTTCCCGATATTATGTGGAAACTTTCTCTTTTTATCTTGCAGCTCCTGGCAAGCCAGTATTACAGCCGAAATCTTCCAACCGTTATACCTGTCTCGAATGGACGCCATCGACCGATGGGGGCGCCGTTGACTCTTACTCAGTGGAGTACGTCAAGCTCGACAGCAAACAGACAGACGAAGGTTTAGAAAGACCGACCAGCCTTCCGCTCAACAACGCTAGCGACGACCAAGATGAATCCGAGAATGACGAGGATTGGACGACGGTTTCGGACCTGACAGAATGCCGGTATGAGCCAAGCAATCTGGAGATGAATTCTTCATATAAAATTCGGGTGAAGGCTTTTAATCCTGCGGGGACGAAATCAAGCGACTGTATACTCTTGAAAACACCGCCAGCTCCAGGTATAAATTCATTTTTATTTGGCATAATAACAACAAAAAAACCCTCAATGAATAGAATATTATGAATGGTTACTCAAATTACCTGACTGCTCAATAAATCAGTGTAAATATAACAGACTCTCTATTTCTTTGAGGTAGAAATGTAATACATACTTGTCCGGTTCAGGCCATGATAACGGGACGGTCACTATTAAACTTCCTTTGACAAGGCAAAAAAAAAATCAGAATTTCCCACTCCATACCCAGGAGACAAAGTGGGACCTGGAAGGGATGAGGTTATACTGATTCCGGTAAAAATATATTTGGTAGTACTTGTATTTTTTAAATCTATGACGTAGTATGGCTTTCCTCGATAGTGGATATCGAGTATTTAAGCCAAAGATTTACAGGAACCCTTTTTCAGATTTGTAACGTTCATGCTTGGACTTTAAAATATGATAATTATTGTCTTTCGTTTCCAGTGCTGCCTTTCAAGTGGATCCAGTGCCAATCCAGCGTTGCTCATACATCATCAAAGGTTCGAAAGGACGGCCAGGAGGTCCTCGTCTCACCAACATCAACATTGTTCTCCTCGAACTCCAGCTCGTTCCCGACCTCGCCCATCGCTCTCGAACCCGTCCACTTTGTGGGAGACAAGAAGCTGACGACGGGGAAACACTACTGGGAAGTCCAAGTTGACAAGTCCACTCGCCATCCACGTCGGCATTGCCAGTGAGCGCATGGCCGAACGCTTCAGCCGCAGCAACGGCGGAGACGCCATTGCTGATCGCGACAGCGGGCATGACAGCAGCGACGAACTGGACGACGAGGTTTCGTTGCAGGATCCCACCGTATTCGTCACGCATTGCATGGGCAAGCTGACACTGCCGTCTCCAACGTCGTCACCAAAGAAGAACTCGAGCAGGGTACCGTCAAAGGCTTCAAGTCCCAGGTCGTGTAGTATTGAGTCCAATGTTATTGGTGTTCTCTTGGACGCGGAGGCTGGGAGAGTGTCCTTCTACGATGGTTCTTCCAAGGAATGTCTCTTATCGAGGAAGATCAAGGTATCCGGTGTGATCCAACCCGCTATATCCATCGTCGGGTCTGGAACAGCTAGAATTAATTAATGAGGACATGACCGCGAACATTTGCCCCTAAACCGCTAGTCGTAATGTGTAATGGCGGTGCTTATTGAAAATAGCGAACGATCATCAGAAACATTATTTCAATTGGCAACGTTGGTTATTGGAATCTTCGTAAGCTTTGAGAATCCTCGTTGAGAAATCTGTGTAACATGTTTTGAAAAACAAATTTAATTGACAAACCTGATGAAGAATCATTAATATGAATATTGTTGACGTCATACAACAGAAAGAAAAATGTTTGCTAAGTCCTAAGCTATAGAAGTTCAGGTCAGTGGTAAAACAGACATGCATAGACCCATATTCTACTGAAACGTAAACCCGACGCTGCTGGGCCTATATTTTCGGGTTTAACAAAGAAAATTAGTCTGAGGTATAAGGTTACGTTCTGTTAAATGTGGTCTTAGACCCAGAGTCGGGTTCAACCGCATTATAAGAATACGGACCTAAGGGTTTCAAATCGTCATATATTGCAATCAGTAGACACTGCGTAGTTACAGGCGTTGTGTTTTTTATTTGAGCGGTTGAAAGACATTTCACTGTAACCCGTGGAATTTTCACCCCTTGCTTGTACTAAGAAAAACAGTTAATCTAGTTATCTATCAATCACTTCATTAGATCATATTTAAAAAAAGACAGCGATGTTAAAGATGAGATCCAAGCAACGCAAACAAATTCGACCGCGTTTGGATTTGTTCACCCACATTCGGGGTATTTAACCACGTTTTGGGTTTCCGCGTCTGAATCTTTAATCGCGTATCGAAAAGACAGATAAAAATATACATAGAATTGTTGTGCTAAAAGAAACAGTAGTTATATGTTGAAATTATAGCTACAAAACGAGATATAAAACATTAAGAAAACTCGTAAAGCATGTTCTTTATGTTAATTCTAATTGGTAAAACAAAGTTCATTCCGCGCTTATGGACCAACA
>CP137682.1:24070800-24160436 GCA_037976565.1 Mesocentrotus franciscanus
TTACATTTTGTTCATTTCCTTAATACACCAGTATGTGAGCTAGTAGTATTCTAAGATATCATGACTACATGTATGTCAAGACTTCTAAAATACTTAGTCATGTTAGTGTTGAGTTTAATTAAAAGAAATATTGAATATTTGAACTAAACCATTCCTTTACGTTTAGATTGAGAAGGATTCTACTTTTTTAACTGCAATGTCGTTCTCTTAAGGTATAGAATACGTTCCCTTTTAGGGGCATTCTTATATATATATTTATATACACCCTTCTTATATAGGTTTCTTTCTGGGTACCTGATCAAGACGTCATTGTTGTAGACCAGCCAAACATAAAAAAGAGTCTCTAGAAAAAGTTTGTCATTTTATCGGGAATGCATGTAGGGTCGGCAATTTTCCGGGAAATAGTGGAAAGTAAGGGGAAATACTTGGAAATGCCTGTAAATACTGGGAAGTACTCATATGCGTACTAATAATATTGTAAAATGGGTAATAAGTAATCATGGCACTGATGGCTATATCTCTCATTCCACTAAATTCCATATTCCAATAAGACTTAAAATGTCTCTTAGTTGTAATTTCTCAATAATTTCCTATATTTTTTAGATCTTAAATTTTTGTTTGGTCATTTTTTTTTCAAATTTAAAAGACATAATTTCAAGACATGTTCTCCTGTTGGCTGCCCATGAGCTCTCAATCTCAACGCAGTACTTACATGGGTGGACACCATATAACTCTGAATAGTTTGTTAATGTTATTATACAAATAATACACAGGTGTGAGTGCGTTATGGTCGATGCAGCGCATGAGGGTATTCACTACGGTGCAATAACATCCACGAGGCGTAGCCGAGTGTATTTTGTGCCATTGTGAATACCCGAATAGCGCTGCATCGCCATAACGTCACGAACGAAAAAACCTGTGTATTATTTGTTTTATAAAATTGGTCGACAATCTTACTTAGCAAGGCGATAACACTGTAAACCTTCAACCTTCATAAGAAAAAAACGTGTGCACACAGACGATCGCGACATCAGTGGCCTCGAAAACAAACTGTGCAATGCATGGTAAACATCCATTGATTTACACGCAGCGTGCATTATGCCTTTATGTTGCGCCTTTTTTTGCACGGCTGATATCACCAAAATGCACTCCCCGTGCGCGTATGGTAAAATTTAATGCACGCATACGTGATCCATTTTGACGTATCTTATTGGCTATACATTCTTGAACCCATTTTATTAAAAAAACAATACTCAATCAAAAATGAATAATTGTTTAGGACAACAATGTGAATTATATATTGTCAGGCTCTATTTTACAATGTTACCATCTAAATTGTGACTCAAGAATAAAACAAAATCTAAACACCTACTTTGGATGAGCAAGATACAACACGATCGCATCTGCTTCCGAAAAACCAAATCAAATGTTTGGATTACATAATACGTAATTGTCTTGTTCAAAAAGTTCAATAGGTGACGCATAAGGATATTTAAATTGCCCCGGATTGATTTTTCGAAAGTAGTTTCAATCTTGTTTTACACAGCTACGTAATGGAGAGAATCTCTATATTTCATAACAATGGCAGATTGGGAGGGGGAGGCACAACTAGCTAATACCCCCTCCCCCTCTCCCTCTTTTAACCCAAGTGGCATATCATTATTCCCATTTTTTCGGAAAGCTCTGGTAGGACTGAATAGGTTGGATAAAACATGTTATTTTCTTAAGGTGAACAAGAAGCGTTTCTAAATTCTACAGTTGCATCTCGCATTTACGTGCCATTGTCTATTTGGAGCCACAATGGCATTGATCCATATTACTTTAACATGGAGTTAACGCCCTTGTGACCCCCAAACAGAGGACACAAGTGTTAAACTTGTTTATCACATTTTCCATCATTAATAATTAGACGTATTAGCCCTTAAATCATAATAATAACAACGCATGACCTAGGCCAATTGTCTGTTCTTTTTTTTGTATAAATACAATTGTATGTTATCTATTAATACTTTCTTGTTAAGAATCATGATTGTAAAGAAAGTGATATTGAAACAATTAACATATGACCATGAACCTAAGAGAGGAGATTGTCAGCTTTAAAATTGTATATTACTCATCAAAATTGGATGTCGCTAACTCAGTGAAAAAAGAGAAGAATGTTCAGTTACATAGAATGTTACTGTTATGTATTGGCGCATCTGCGCATGCGCACAAACAGACTGTAACTTGAACTACTTGAACACACACTCTGATTCTCAGCCTCTTTTTATCTCCGTCTTTGCCTACTTTTAGTAAGATGTTATACTAAAAAGTAGGCATTCTCATTAACTAGTTCATATGTAACAGTTACTTTAGAGAAAAGGGTGTTTAAAGTCCGCAGTCTCCCCAGGTCTCGTGCAAGGTGGAAAAAGGAGAATTTAAAATTCTATAGAAATATCTGTGAAGGGATAATCAGATTGTGCTAAAGCTTAGCAGACAAATTACGTCCATCCTGGTCTTTATCTTTTCAAGGAATCAATGCATTAGCTTACTCAGGTTTATATTGATAGGGTCGTAGCCTAAATGAATAAAAACTACTACAACTAACTCAGAATCAGAAGAAAAAAAACATTGGTCGATAAGATACTGCCTAAATAGCAAATTTTGATTTTTCTTTAAGGGCAAGTCCACTCCAAAAATAACTTACTTTCAATAGAAGCCGAGAAATCAGACAAAATAATCGAAAAAAAGTTTGAGCAAAATCGGATAACAAATAAGAAAGTTATGAATTTTTGAAAAAAAGTATGTAAAACTATGGAACAATGGAAATCACTACACAAATTACCAATGTGCTTATCAGTTTGTGACGTCATGTCCTCACTATTTACCAATGGCTTTATATAGTTTAATCCCATTAATTTCCCTTTTTATCTCCCAAAACTTGATTTCCCCATGCATTTGGCCAGGTTATATGATTTGTATAATATTGCCTGCATGACATTTTACAAAATCTTTTATGAACTTTGAAGAATTGATACTATTTTCTGAATACTGTATATTCATAGTTATTGATTTTATATACATAGTTGATCAAATTTCACATTTTTCATGATTTAACTGAGAAAAAAATTACTCTATATTAGTGCATCCACACACAAAAATATTATTATCAATCTAACTTGGATGCTGGTGTAAAGAAATAAGATTATTAGGGGGAAAATAGGAAATTTATGTTATCATGTTATTATGTTGGAGTGGACTTGGACTTTAATGAAATTCGAAAAGCTCAATTTGGCCATCCTGAAAGAAATACATCTTTATTGAGCCCTAAGTGAACACCACACTATATAATTTTGTTTGTTGTTTTGTGATGCGGGGTCACA
Organism: Mesocentrotus franciscanus; assembly: GCA_037976565.1. NCBI lineage: Eukaryota > Metazoa > Echinodermata > Echinoidea > Camarodonta > Strongylocentrotidae > Mesocentrotus > Mesocentrotus franciscanus. The sequence continues at coordinate 24,074,163 of CP137682.1, forward strand.
TATGTACTTGCATGTTTACATAATAAAGCTTTGATTGAAGTGAAAGGAGGCCGTTAATTGTTAAAGCATTTAACCATTTAAAATGGTGAGCTGTAGGGCCTATATAATCTTATCTGTTATTAGTGTACTAATAAAAGAATCTATGTATCGACTATCGTTTTTAATTACAACCAAACGTTAATTCGCTCGATATTGTAAGTAATAATAACCTGAACTACTCTCAAAAGTTATAATTGTTCTTACTCGAACATTTCCACCGTGAAGGTACCCAGGCTGAGGAGAAATGTCAATGTAAGAATAGTGATATATATATATACATACATATATATATATATATATAATATAGTAATAATGACTGCTATGAGAGGCCTAGTTGTTTTTATTGCTCGAGGGGAGGTTACATCGTGCTATCACCCCGAGGCGTGCCGAGGGGTGATAGCACGATGTAACCTCCCGAGAGCCAAAAACAACTAGGCCTCGAATATTAAAGCAGTCATTATAACTTTATATACTGAAAACAGGATCATAGAATAAAGGTCAATCATGGTAATCAAATCTGTGTTGATAAACTTAGGTAGCTCAGTTGGCCATTGAGATTGTACGCATTATAAGCCTATGCAGTTTACGTGCATAGCGCGATCGTGCCAAATTGGTCAAACTAATCCCAAACTAATAAATTACAAATCAAGATTCAAACCTTCATTGCTTGTGATCCTGAAGGTGATACTCAAAAAATGAGGTGTCATATGAAAGAGCAGGTTTTTCTCTATATTTCCAAAGGGGCGTTATCTCGTCATTACATGTAGATCTAGGCCTAGCTACAATCGAGATCGGCGGTCGTCTACGCTGTACTGTATAGCAACCAAATAAGGCCAAAAAAAAAAAATCATTTGGTTGTCCTCGACCGCCCGCTCCTCATTTTCGGCCCGCTCGTATTTTTTTTTTTTTTAAGATTTTTTTTTTTTATTTTTTTAAGAATATACATTTATTTTGGAGCAATTTTAAACGCCAAACATACCATTTGATGCATGTTGCAAGGATCAAAATGTGTCCCGTCGCCAATTTGGTCCTTTTAGTACGTTATTATGTCTTTAATAGAGAAGAGGAGGGAGTTTTCGGCCGGGTGGCAGTTTTCGGTGGGTCCGTTGTATGCGTGGTAGCATAATACACATATCACACACATACAAAACATATCAGAGTCACAGGAGAACCACATTTGCAATAGAAAATGTATCCTTAAATATCACATTTTAGCGATGTAATCGGCAGTTCCGCTACCTGAATCTGAAAAATCGAATATCTTACGCGTGTCTGTAAGGAAGATGGGTACCAAAACCTGAGCTGTATTTCAAGTATTTTTCAGATTTAGATCACTATTTTTCGTGTATCGCAAGATCAATAGTGTCTCCCGCACGTATTAAATCATTGCAGCCGGATCACCACAGGGATAGTTTTTGGCGCCGCGAGCTCTGGCGTGGGATACCTGCTCCGGCCGCACGAACAAACGACGCGCGGGCGAACGAACAACACGCGTGCGCGCTCCCTATAGTCGTACGTACGTTTTACATGCAGACGAAAACTGCCTCGCTATAGCCAAAACTACCTCCGAAACAGCGAAAATGAAAATGAATATTGACATGGCAATTCATGATTTTTGGCCGGGATTCTTTTTGTGTTTAAATAATAATAATATTGGCTTCATGATTTGAACAGAAAATGAAAATAAATAGGAAGTAATGAGTCCATATGAAGAAGAAAACAAATGGAGAAAAAAAAAAAAAAAAAAAAATATCCGCCCGCCCGCCCCTACTCCAGAAAAGCAATCGAGGACAACCAAACAACTTTTTTTTTTTGGCCTAATCGCGGCACAAAAAATGTATGGAATGCCGTGCGCGCTCCGCACAAACTAAGTAAGCCAATGGGGATCGCAGGATGATGAGGATGAGGGTAGAAACTTTTAACTAGGCCCTGTGAGCTCTAACTATTCCCTGTGAGCGGGTGTGAGTGGGGCATGGCTTGAAATCACGACTCCAACTTCGACCAATCAGATGGCTAGATTTCTAAAGTGAGGTATATAAATATATATATTAAATAATCAAAAACATGGGGTCCATCCTATATTGGTTCAAGGTTTCAAAGGAGGCCGTTAATTGTTAAAGCATTAAGCATTAAGCTGTTATTAGTGTACTAATAAAAGAATCCATTTATCTTGGAGGATTGATGTTTATCATTTCTTTCCCTCTGAGATGAATAACGAATAAAGTCATATTTTCATTTCCACTAATGCACCTCCTTCATTCAGAGCAGGTATCGACCATCATTTAAAATTACAACCAAAAGTTAATTCGCACGACATTGCCATATTGAAACTGAATGAGTAACATTACAAGTATAGTAAGTGGCTAGCAATACAAACAAACAAGCAAAAAAGGGGAAAACGTGACATAAAAATGCACGATAATGCAAAAGAAACAGATAATCAACAATTCTTGAAAGGTGCTGGAATACTTAGAGTCAATTACGCGTTGCTATGTTGGGCAAACCTCTGGCACGCTTTAGTGTTGTCGATTAGAGCAACCTTCATTTTTTGGAAATACTACTGCAATACTACAATCATTTTGTTCCAAATCGCAACAAACTCGTTGAATCATTAAAAAAATGTTCTAGATTTTCATGGATATCGAAATCTATATTGAGGTGTTTCAACATAAGACAAACATATATATTCCACAAATATTAAAACAAACCAAACGGTTTTTAATTAATTGGAAATACTCTCGCTAAAAACTAGTTTCCATGGATCGAATTAAATAGTTTTTAGGGAGCTTGTGATCTTTCATATCACATGAAAGCAAAATACCTTGCATTTATTAAGTTATGGACTAAATTGTATCACTCTCCAATTAATGATACAATTTTTTGAAACAAATTAAGAGAGTTAGTCAGGATCAGGATTTCTTAAAGATTGTATGTCATTCTATTACGATTGGCTTTTATTTTAGTTGTGTGACTATTCATTGAATCAACAAAACCTTACAGGTAACGTATTAAAAATTATATATTATTGGAAGGGAGAAGGCACAAAAAGATAATTCCCCCTATTATATCTGATAATTCCCCCAATTATATCTGTTTTTAGTATATTAATAAAGAGATTCGTTTTATCTTGGAGGATTAATGTTCATAATTTTCTTTCCCTCTGAGATGAATAACGAATAACGTCATATTTTCATTTTCACTTACGCACCTCCTTGTTCCACAGCAGGTGCCGACCATTTTTTATAATTACAACCAAAAGTGATTTCACACGACATTGTAAGGAATAATAACCTGAAATACTCTAAAAAATGATAGGCATTTTAATTATGTGACCAGTGCAAATTTAACAATTATACATGACTGTATCACAGTGGACTTACGCTTACGTATCTGTACCTTGTATTTGGTCCGTTATCCCTCGGGGGTTCAGTCATCTTTCGAGTTTTTTTAGAAAGCCTCTTTTCCATCGGGATAGTATCCACGATGAAGAAAAATGTCAACTTATAAAAAGTGACACATATCATTTATAATAACTAATCACAAGGTCCACCGTATGGTGGTTCAAGGTTTGCCTCGGGCATAATTCCGAAAAATTGACCGTTTCATTAACATATTTCAATGATATAGATGTTTCTTTACAGGGGACCTTGTGATGAGTTATTACATTAGCCTGTAATTAATGAATGAACTACAATACTTAAAGTCAAGTCTACTTAAATTACGTGTTGCTATGTCGAGCCAGCCTCGGGCAAGCTTTAGTCTTGTCAAGAACTAACATTTTTTTAAAGAGTATTCATGACATTTCAATATGTTAGCTAAATTTTGCCATCCTAAACAAATGCACCTTTATTGAGCTCTAACTCAAGCACACACTATATACCTGTTGGGTGGTTTTGTTGTGCGGGGTCACAAATGTCTTTGTATATTTATCTAATAAAGCTTTGATTAAATTGAAAGGAGGACGTTGTTTAAACATTTGAACATTTAAAATGGTCAACTGTAGGGTCTATATAATCCTTTCTCCTTTTACTGTAATCCTATCTCCTTTTTGTGTAACTTAAACAAAAAACAAGTTGTATCTTGGAGGATTGATGTTTATCATTTCTTTCCCTCTTAGATGAATAACGAATAACGTCATGTTTTCATTTTCACTAACTTACCTCCCGTTTTAACAGCAAATGTCGACTTCCGTTTTTAATTACAACCAAACGTTAATTCGCTCGACATTGCAGGTAATAATATCCTGAACTACTCTCAAGGGCGATTATTGTTTTACTCGGGAATTACAATTCTGTGACAAGTGCAAATTAAACAATTATACAAGTATCACAGTGGTATCATGCTTAACATATCTGTACCTTGTACTCGGTATGTCATCCCTCGGGGGTTCAGTCATCTCTTTAGTTGTGTTTGAAGGCTTCTTTTTCGCCGTGAAAGTACCCAGACTGAGGAAAAATGTCAACGTATAAATAGTGATATATATACATATTTATATATATTAAATGATCAAAAACATTGGGTCCATCGTATAGTGGTTGAGGGTTTGCCTGGAACATTGGTCCTAAAAATTGACCGGTTCACTAACATATTTAAATGATATAGATGTTTCTTTTCTGGGACCTAGTGATGAGTTATTCCAATAACATGTTATTAATGAATGAACTACAATACTCATAGTCAATTCTGCTTAAACTACGTGTAGCTATGTTGGGCCAGCCTCGGACAAGCTTTAGTGTTGTCAAGAACAATTTTTTTCAAGGTATGCATGAAATTTCAATACGTCAGTAAACTGGTCTTGAATAGCACAATTCATTTTTAAGACTCTCTGTGACTCTCACTTCACCGATCAAATATATGTGACAAAACGTCGAGGTGCTTTTAAATATACATTGCTTTACAAAGAATAACGTATATGTCGATCAATTTATATCACTGTTTAGAGCATGAGTCAAATATTCTACATATTTCTGAGAAAGTAGCAAATTATGTACAAGATCTCGGCCACTAGTAAACAAATGAGGAATGATTCTTGTTTAGGGTATGAGAGGTCCCGAGTTCCAATCCCGGATAGACCTCCATGATTATTGCATTAAAGGTTTCATGATTTAAGTGTTCTTTAATCACTGACGTCGAACACTCACAAACACGAGTCAAAACTATATAAATATAATTATGTTTTATATATATAAATATATAAATATATAACAAAATTATATGTAGAAGTATATTATAAAAGCTAAATTTTGCCATCCTAAACAAATGCACCTTTATTGAGCTCTAATTTAACAACACACTATATAACTGTTGGGCGGATTTTGTTGTGCGGGGTCACAAATGTCCCTGCATATTTATATAATAAAGCTTTGAATAAATTGAAAGTAGGACGTCGTTTAAACACTTGAACATTTAAAATGGTCAACTGTAGGGTCTATATAATCCTTTCTCCTTTTACTGTAATCCTATCTCCTTTTTGTGTAACTTAAACAAAAAACAAGTTGTATCTTGGAGGATTGATGTTTATCATTTCTTTCCCTCTGAATGAAAAACGAATAACGTCATATTTTCATTAACTTACCTCTTGTTTTTTTTACAGCAAATGTTGACTATCGTTTTTAATTACAATCAAACGTTAATTCGCTCGATATTGTAAGTAATAATAACCTGAACTACTCTCAAAAGTGAAAATTGTTCTTACTCGAACATTGGAATTCTGTGACCAGTGCAAATTAAACAATTATACATGTATCACAGTGGAATTATGTTTAACATATCTGTACCTTGTACTCGGTATGTCATCCCTCGGGGATTTAGTCATCTCTTCAGTTTTGCTGGAAGGCTTCTTTTTCGCCGTGAAAGTAACCAGACTGAGGAAAAATGTCAACGTATAAATAGTGATATATATACATATTTATACATATTAAATAAACAAAAACATATGGTCAATCGTATAGTGGTTCAAGGTTTGCCTGGGGTATTCGTCCTAAAAACTGACCGGTTTACTAACATATTTAAATGATATAGATGTTTTTTCTGGGACCTAGTGATGAGTTATTCCAATAACCTGTTATTAATGAATGAACTACAATACTTATAGTCAATTCTGCTTAAATTACGTGTTGCGATGTCTGGCCAGCCTCGGGAAAGCTTTAGTGTTGTCAAGAACAACCTTTTTCTAGTATGCTTGACATTTCAATTTGTTAGTAAACTGGTCCTAAATAGCATAATTCATTTTTAAGAGACTCTGTAACTCTCACTTCATTGATCACATATATGTGACAAAACGTCGAGGTGCTTTTAAACATACATTGCTTCACAAAGAATCACGTATATGTCGATCAATTTATATTACTGTTTAGAGCATGAGTCAGATATTCTACATATTTCTGAAAAAGTAGCAAATTATGTACAAGATCTCGGACACTAGTAAACCAATGAGGAATGATTCTTGTTTAGGGTATGAGAGGTCCCGAGTTCCAATCCCGGATAGAGCTCCATGATTATTGCATTAAAGGTTTCATGATTTAAGTGATCTTTAATCACTGACGTCGAACACTCACAAACACGAGTTAAGACTAGATACATATGATTATGGTTTATTTAGATTTATATATACAACAGAATTATATATAGAGGTATATTTTAAAAGCTAAATTTTGCCATCCTAAACGAATGCACCTTTTATTATTGAGCTCTAATTGAACAACACACTATATAAATGTAGGGTGGTTTTGTTGTGCGGGGTCACAAATGTTCTTGCATATTTATATAATAAAGCTTTGATTAAATTGAAAGGAGGACGTCGTTTAAACACTTGAACATTTGAAATGGTCAACTGTAGGGTCTATATAATCCTTTCTTCTTTTTCTGTAATCCTATCTCCTTTTTGTGTAACTAGAACAAAAACAAGTTGTATCTTGGAGGATTGATGTTTATCATTTCTTTCTCTCTGAGATGAATAACGAATAACGTCATGTTTTCATTTTCACTAACGTTCCTCCTGTTTTTGCAGCAAATGTCGACTATTGCTTTTAATTACAATCAAACGGTTATCCGCTCGACATTGTAGGTAATGATAACCTGAACTACTCTCAAAAGTGAAAATTGTTCTTACTCGAACATTGGAATTCTGTGACCAGTGCAAATTAAACAATTATACATGTATCACAGTGGGATTATACTTAACATATCTGTACCTTGTACTCGGTATGTCATCCCTCGGGGATTTAGTCATCTCTTTAGTTTTTTTGGAAGGCTTCTTTTTCGCCGTGAAGGTACCCAGGCTGAGGAGAAATGTCAACGTATAAATAGTGATATATATACATATTTATACATATTAAATAATCAAAAACATATGGTCAATCGTATAGTGGTTCAAGGTTTGCCTGGGGTATTCGTCCTAAAAACTGACCGGTTTACTAACATATTTAAATGATATAGATGTTTCTTTTCTGGGACCTAGTGATGAGTTATTCCAATAACATGTTATTAATGAATGAACTACAATACTCATAGTCAATTCTGCTTAAACTACGTGTAGCTATGTTGGGCCAGCCTCGGACAAGCTTTAGTGTTGTCAAGAACAATTTTTTTCAAGGTATGCATGAAATTTCAATACGTCAGTAAACTGGTCTTGAATAGCACAATTCATTTTTAAGACTCTCTGTGACTCTCACTTCACCGATCAAATATATGTGACAAAACGTCGAGGTGCTTTTAAATATACATTGCTTTACAAAGAATAACGTATATGTCGATCAATTTATATCACTGTTTAGAGCATGAGTCAAATATTCTACATATTTCTGAGAAAGTAGCAAATTATGTACAAGATCTCGGCCACTAGTAAACAAATGAGGAATGATTCTTGTTTAGGGTATGAGAGGTCCTGAGTTCCAATCCCGGATAGACCTCCATGATTATTGCATTAAAGGTTTCATGATTTAAGTGTTCTTTAATCACTGACGTCGAACACTCACAAACACGAGTCAAAACTATATAAATATAATTATGTTTTATATATATAAATATATAAATATATAACAAAATTATATGTAGAAGTATATTATAAAAGCTAAATTTTGCCATCCTAAACAAATGCACCTTTATTGAGCTCTAATTTAACAACACACTATATAACTGTTGGGCGGATTTTGTTGTGCGGGGTCACAAATGTCCCTGCATATTTATATAATAAAGCTTTGAATAAATTGAAAGTAGGACGTCGTTTAAACACTTGAACATTTAAAATGGTCAACTGTAGGGTCTATATAAATCTTTCTCCTTTTACTGTAATCCTATCTCCTTTTTGTGTAACTTAAACAAAAAACAAGTTGTATCTTGGAGGATTGATGTTTATCATTTCTTTCCCTCTGAATGAAAAACGAATAACGTCATATTTTCATTAACTTACCTCTTGTTTTCACAGCAAATGTCGACTATCGTTTTTAATTACAATCAAACGTTAATTCGCTCGACATTGTAGGTAATGATAACCTGAACTACTCTCAAAAGTAATAATTGTTCTTACTCGAACATTGGAATTCTGTGACCAGTGCAAATTAAACAATTATACAAGTATCACAGTGGGATTATGTTTAACATATCTGTACCTTGTACTCGGTATGTCATCCCTCGGGGATTTAGTCATCTCTTCAGTTTTGCTGGAAGGCTTCTTTTTCGCCGTGAAAGTAACCAGGCTGAGGAGAAATGTCAACGTATAAATAGTGATATATATACATATTTATACATATTAAATAATCAAAAACATATGGTCAATCGTATAGTGGTTCAAGGTTTGCCTGGGGTATTCGTCCTAAAAACTGACCGGTTTACTAACATATTTAAATGATATAGATGTTTTTTCTGGGACCTAGTGATGAGTTATTCCAATAACCTGTTATTAATGAATGAACTACAATACTTATAGTCAATTCTGCTTAAATTACGTGTTGCGATGTCGGGCCAGCCTCGGGAAAGCTTTAGTGTTGTCAAGAACAACCTTTTTCTAGTATGCTTGACATTTCAATTTGTTAGTAAACTGGTCCTAAATAGCATAATTCATTTTTAAGAGACTCTGTAACTCTCACTTCATTGATCACATATATGTGACAAAACGTCGAGGTGCTTTTAAACATACATTGCTTCACAAAGAATCACGTATATGTCGATCAATTTATATTACTGTTTAGAGCATGAGTCAGATATTCTACATATTTCTGAAAAAGTAGCAAATTATGTACAAGATCTCGGACACTAGTAAACCAATGAGGAATGATTCTTGTTTAGGGTATGAGAGGTCCCGAGTTCCAATCCCGGATAGAGCTCCATGATTATTGCATTAAAGGTTTCATGATTTAAGTGATCTTTAATCACTGACGTCGAACACTCACAAACACGAGTTAAGACTAGATACATATGATTATGGTTTATTTAGATTTATATATACAACAGAATTATATATAGAGGTATATTTTAAAAGCTAAATTTTGCCATCCTAAACGAATGCACCTTTTATTATTGAGCTCTAATTGAACAACACACTATATAAATGTAGGGTGGTTTTGTTGTGCGGGGTCACAAATGTTCTTGCATATTTATATAATAAAGCTTTTATTAAATTGAAAGGAGGACGTCGTTTAAACACTTGAACATTTGAAATGGTCAACTGTAGGGTCTATATAATCCTTTCTTCTTTTTCTGTAATCCTATCTCCTTTTTGTGTAACTTGAACAAAAACAAGTTGTATCTTGGAGGATTGATGTTTATCATTTCTTTCTCTCTGAGATGAATAACGAATAACGTCATGTTTTCATTTTCACTAACGTTCCTCCTGTTTTTGCAGCAAATGTCGACTATTGCTTTTAATTACAATCAAACGGTTATCCGCTCGACATTGTAGGTAATGATAACCTGAACTACTCTCAAAAGTGAAAATTGTTCTTACTCGAACATTGGAATTCTGTGACCAGTGCAAATTAAACAATTATACATGTATCACAGTGGGATTATACTTAACATATCTGTACCTTGTACTCGGTATGTCATCCCTCGGGGATTTAGTCATCTCTTTAGTTTTTGGAAGGCTTCTTTTCGCCGTGAAGGTACCCAGGCTGAGGAGAAATGTCAACGTATAAATAGTGATATATATACATATTTATACATATTAAATAATCAAAAACATATGGTCAATCGTATAGTGGTTCAAGGTTTGCCTGGGGTATTCGTCCTAAAAACTGACCGGTTTACTAACATATTTAAATGATATAGATGTTTTTTTCTGGGACCTAGTGATGAGTTATTCCAATAACCTGTTATTAATGAATGAACTACAATACTTATAGTCAATTCTGCTTAAATTACGTGTTGCGATGTCGGGCCAGCCTCGGGAAAGCTTTAGTGTTGTCAAGAACAACCTTTTTCTAGTATGCTTGACATTTCAATTTGTTAGTAAACTGGTCCTAAATAGCATAATTCATTTTTAAGAGACTCTGTAACTCTCACTTCATTGATCACATATATGTGACAAAACGTCGAGGTGCTTTTAAACATACATTGCTTCACAAAGAATCACGTATATGTCGATCAATTTATATCACTGTTTAGAGCACGAGTCAGATATTCTACATATTTCTGAAAAAGTAGCAAATTATGTACAAGATCTCGGACACTAGTAAACAAATGAGGAATGATTCTTGTTTAGGGTATGAGAGGTCCCGAGTTCCATTCCCGGATAGAGCTCCATGATTATTGCATTAAAGGTTTCATGATTTAAGTGATCTTTAATCACTGACGTCGAACACTCACAAACACGAGTTAAGACTAGATACATATGATTATGGTTTATTTAGATTTATATATACAACAGAATTATATGTAGAAGTATATTTTAAAAGCTAAATTTTGCCATCCTAAACGAATGCACCTTTTATTATTGAGCTCTCATTGAACAACACACTATATAAATGTAGGGTGGTTTTGTTGTGCGGGGTCACAAATGTTCTTGCATATTTATATAATAAAGCTTTGATTAAATTGAAAGGAGGACGTCGTTTAAACACTTGAACATTTGAAATGGTCAACTGTAGGGTCTATATAATCCTTTCTTCTTTTTCTGTAATCCTATCTCCTTTTTGTGTAACTTGAACAAAAACAAGTTGTATCTTGGAGGATTGATGTTTATCATTTCTTTCTCTCTGAGATGAATAACGAATAACGTCATGTTTTCATTTTCACTAACGTTCCTCCTGTTTTTGCAGCAAATGTCGACTATTGCTTTTAATTACAATCAAACGGTTATCCGCTCGACATTGTAGGTAATGATAACCTGAACTACTCTCAAAAGTGAAAATTGTTCTTACTGAACATTGGAATTCTGTGACCAGTGCAAATTAAACAATTATACATGTATCACAGTGGGATTATACTTAACATATCTGTACCTTGTACTCGGTATGTCATCCCTCGGGGATTTAGTCATCTCTTTAGTTTTTTTGGAAGGCTTCTTTTTCGCCGTGAAGGTACCCAGGCTGAGGAGAAATGTCAACGTATAAATAGTGATATATATATACATATTTATATATATTAAATGATCAAAAACATTGGGTCCATCGTATAGTGGTTGAGGGTTTGCCTGGAACATTGGTCCTAAAAATTGACCGGTTCACTAACATATTTAAATGATATAGATGTTTCTTTTCTGGGACCTAGTGATGAGTTATTCCAATAACATGTTATTAATGAATGAACTACAATACTCATAGTCAATTCTGCTTAAACTACGTGTAGCTATGTTGGGCCAGCCTCGGACAAGCTTTAGTGTTGTCAAGAACAATTTTTTTCAAGGTATGCATGAAATTTCAATAAGGCTTCTTTTTTGCCGTGAAGGTACCCAGGCTGAGGAGAAATGTCAATGTATAAATAGTGATATATATACATTTTTATATATATTAAATAATCAAAAACATGGGGTACATCGAATAGTGGTTCAAGGTTTGCCTGGGGCATTAGTCCTAAAAATTGACCGGTTCACTAACATATTTAAATGATATAACTAGATGATATAGAATTGAAGATGAAAGCGTATAATCGTCGCGTGGAGGACCTAGAAAGAGACATAGAAAGAAAGGAAGATAGAATAGTGAAGCTAGAGTACGCTGCTAACGATCTCCAAAAATATTCCAGGTGATCGTTTCTTCGAATCTTTTGTGTCACGGAGACACCAAACGAGACTACAGATCAGATCGTCTTTAAAATTGCCGCGGATCAGCTTAGAATTTCCCTGTCGCCAGGTGACATAGACCGATCGCATCGCGTTGGGAAGCCTGGTGGCAGGCATCATCGCGCCATCATCGTCAAGCTTTGCTCATATCGAAAGCGAACCGACATCATCCAAGCACGTCGATCATTGAAAAATACTGGAATCACGTTCCAAGAGGATCTTACACAACACAATGCACAACTGTACGCAAGAACCTACAAACACCGGAAGGTGTTAGCTGCATGGACTCATGATGGTAAGATTATTGCCTCAATTCAAGCCTCTGGCGGAAAATCGGCCTCGAAAGTTATACGCTCAGATATCGACCTCGCAAACCTTTGATAATTATGTCACGTTAGCGATATTGTGAACGATTCAGCTGACATTTAAATGAATTATATTTTTCCCTGGAGTGTGAAGTTTTCTACATTTTCAATACTCGAACTTTTAAATGTAAAATACTTTTTGTATTTCTAACTTGTTTTTTGTATACTACTTCTTATGTCGTCTACTCAGTGTTGTGTTGTATGTAAGAGGCAAATTTTTAGAAACAGCAATGAAAGTTAAGGGTGTATTTGTACAGATCCAGTGTACGATAACCTTTCGGAAATACAGAATGATTTCGTTAATGCCACACATTATGTACTTTCCCAAGATTTTGACCAGGTCGTTGTAAATAACATTCGCAACTCTAGCAATTCTCTGTCTATACTTCATTTCAATTTCAAAAAATGAAATACTATGGTGTTCGTGGTACAGCTTTAGATTCGCTTGAGAGTTACTTACATGACAGAGTGCAATATGTTTCTATTAATAACAAATCTTCCGTTACAAAGAATGTAAACATCGGTGTTCCACAAGGGTCTGTGTTAGGGCATTTACTTTTTATTCTTTACATAAATGACATTCAGTTTGTGAGCAAATTTTACATGCAATTATTTACGCCGATGATACTAACTTATTTTTACCAGGAGACAATGTTGAATATCTTTGTAACACTCTGAACACTGAGCTCAAAAAGTTTTCTCGTTGGTTCGCGTCTAACAAACTGAAAATTAATCTTGCCAAAACATGTTGTATGCTTTTCCAACCCAAGAATAAAAATATAAAAATAACTGATATAAATGTATTAATTGACAATCGCCAAATTCCTTTGGTATATTTTACTAATTTCTTAGGGGTTGTTTTGGATGATAAATTAAGCTGGAAAAATCATATTTTTGAGACAGCATGCAAAATATCAAAAGTCATTGGAGCGTTAAATCGATTAAAGAAAGTTTTACCTCACCATATTTTAATTGCTATTTATCGGTCTATGATTTTATTTTATTTTACATATTGTAACATTATTTGGGGTAGTTGTGCTTCAACCCGTCTTAATATAATTATAATTTTACAAAAAAGAGCAATACGTATTATTACTGGTTCAGCACCCTTAGCACAAACGGGTCCTCTATTTGTGAAAGCTAAACAGTTGAAAGTTCAAGATATACACAAGTTACAATTAAATATTTTTATGTTTTCGTACATACACGGTCTGCTGCCATTGTTTTTAAATGATTGTTTTCCCGAAAATTGTTCTTTTGTACCATACTGCACTAGACAGTCCAACCACATTCGAATTCCAAAATATAAGTATTAATTTTCCCGTACCACAATAAAATTTAGTGGTCCAAAATTGTGGAATAGTCTTGGGTCCGAGATAAAGAATCGCCCTTCTTTATCTATTTTTTTTTTAAATGTATAAATTTAATGTTTTTAAATCATGCACCCTCTGAGTCTGTAAAGCGGTACGTTTGCCTTGTTTTTTTCCTTTTTTTCATGTTGTACCACTTAATTTATATTTAATAATATAATATTTAAACATACATTGCTACACCAAGAATAACGTATATGTCGATCAATTTACATTACTGTTTAGAGCATGAGTCAAATATTCTACATATTTCTGAGAAAGCAGCAAATTATGTACAAGATCTCGGACACTAGTAAACGACAGAGGAATGATTCTTGTTTAGGGTATGAGAGGTCCCGAGTTCCAATCCCGGATAGACCTCCATGATTATGGCGTGAAAGGTTTCATGATTTAAGTGATCTTTAATCACTGACGTCGAACACTCATTAACACGAGTCAAAACTATATAAATATAATTATGGTTTATTTAGATTTACATATGCAACAGAATTATATGTAGAAGTATATTTTAAAAGCTAAATTTTACCATCCTAAACAAATGCACCTTTTATTATTGAGCTCTAATTGAACAACACACTATATAAATGTAGGGTGGTTTTGGTGTGCGGGGTCACAAATGTCCTTGCATATTTATATAATAAAGCTTTGATTAAATTGAAAGGAGGACGTCGTTTAAACACTTTAACATTTATTAATGGTCAACTGTAGGGTCTATATAATCCTTTCTCCTTTTACTGTAATCCTATCCCCTTTTTGTGTAACTTGAACAAAAACAAGTTGTATCTTGGAGGATTGATGTTTATCATTTCTTTCCCTCTGAATGAAAAACGAATAACGTCATATTTTCATTAACTTACCTCTTGTTTTCACAGCAAATGTCGACTATCGTTTTTAATTACAACCAAACGGTTATCCGCTCGATATTGTAAGTAATGATAACCTGAACTACTCTCAAAAGTGAAAATTGTTCTTACTCGAACATTGGAATTCTGTGACCAGTGCAAATTAATCAATTATACAAGTATCACAGTGGGATTATGCTTAACATGTCTGTACCTTGTACTCGGTATGTCATCCCTCGGGGGTTCAGTCATCACTTTAGTTTTTTTGGAAGGCTTCTTTTTCGTCGTGAAGGTACCCAGGCTGAGAAGAAATGTCACCGTATAAATAGTGATATATATATATATATATATTTATATATATATTAAATAATCAGAAACATGGGGTACATCGTATAGTGGTTCAAGGTTTGCCTGGGGCATTAATCCTACAAATTGACCGGTTCATTTTACATATTTAAATGATATAGATGTTTCTTTTCTGGGACCTAGTGATGAGTTATTCCAAAAACCTGTTAATAACGAATGAACTACAATACTTATAGTCATTTCTGCTTAAATTACATGTTGCTATGTCGGGCCAGCCTCGGGCAAGCTTAAGTGTTGTCAAGAACAACCTTTTTCTAGTATGCTTGACATTTCAAATAGACTGGTCCTAAATAGCACACTTCAATTTTAAGAGACTTTGTAACTCTCACTTCACCGATCACATGTATGTGACAAAACGTCGAGGTGCTTTTAAACATACATTGCTACACCAAGATTAACGTATATGTCGATCAATTTATATTACTGTTTAGAGCATGAGCCAAATATTCTACATATTTCTGAGAAAGTAGCAAATTATGTACAAGATCTCGGATACTAGTAAACGAATGAGGAATGATTCTTGTTTAGGGTATGAGAGGTCCCGAGTTCCCATCCCGGATAGACCTCCATGATTATGGCGTTAAAGGTTTCATGATTTAAGTGATCTTTAATCACTGACGTCGAATACTCACAAACACGAGTCAAAACTACATACATATAGTTATGGTTTATAACATTATATACATATATAACTATATATATATATATATATATATATAAAACAACATTATATGTAGAAGTATATTGTAAAAGCTAAATTTTGCCATCCTAAACAAATGCACCTTTATTGAGCTCTAACTGAAGCACACACTATATAACTGTTGGTTGGTTTTATTGTGCGGGGTCACAAATGTCCTTGCATATTTATATAATAAAGCTTTGATTAAATTGAAAGGAGGACGTCGTTTAAACACTGGAACATTTAAAATGGTCAACTGTAGGGTCTATATAATCCTTTCTCCTTTTACTGTAATCCTATCTCCTTTTTGTGTAACTTAAACAAAAACAAGTTGTATCTTGGAGGATTGATGTTTATCATTTCTTTCCCTCTGAGATGAATAACGAATAACGTCATGTTTTCATTTTCACTAACGTACCTCCCGTTTTAACAGCAAATGTCGACTTTCGTTTTTAATTACAACCAAACGTTAATTCGCTCGAAATTGTAAGTAATAATATCCTGAACTACTCTTAGAAGTGCTAATTGTTCTTACTCGAACATTGGAATTCTGTGACCAGTGCAAATTAAACAATTATACAAGTATCACAGTGGGATCACGCTTAACGTATCTGTACCTTCTACTCGGTCTGTAATCCCTCGGGGGTTCAGTCATCTCTTTAGTTTTGTTGGAAGGCTTCTTTTTTGCCCTGAAGGTACCCAGGCTGAGGAGAAATGTCAACGTATAAATAGTGATATATATATACATATTTATATATATTAAATAATTAAAAACATGGGGTCCATCGTATAGTGGTTGAGGGTTTGCCTGGAACATTAGTCCTAAAAATTGACCGGATCACTATGAATGATATAAATATTTCTTTTCTGGGACCTAGTGATGAGTTATTCCAATAACTTGTTATTAATGAATGAACTACAATACTTATAATCAATTCTGCCTAAATTACGTGTTGCTATGTCGGGCCAGCCTCGGGCAAGCTTAAGTGTTGTCAAGAACAACCTTTTTCTAGTATGCTTGACATTTCAATTTGGTAATAGACTGGTCCTGAATAGCACAATTCATTTTTAAGAGTCTCTGTAACTCTCACTTCACCGATCACATGTATGTGACAAAATGTCGAGGTGCTTTTAAACATACATTGCTTCACAAAGAATCACGTATATGTCGATCAATTTATATCACTGTTTAGAGCATGAGTAAAATATTCTACATATTTCTGAAAAAGTAGCAAATTATGTACAAGATCTCGGACACTAGTAAACAAATGAGGAATGATTCTTCTTTAGGGTATGAGAGGTCCCGAGTTCCAATCCCGGATAGACCTCCATGATTATGGCGTTAAAGGTTTCATGATTTAAGTGATCTTTAATCACTGACGTCGAACACTCACAAACACGAGTCAAAACTACATACATATAGTTATGGTTTATAACAATATATACATATATAAGTATATATATATATAAATATAACAACGTTATATGTAGAAGTATATTTTAAAAGCTTAATTTTGCCATCCTAAACAAATGCACCTTTATTGAGCTCTAACTCAAGCACACACTATATACCTGTTGGGTGGTTTTGTTGTGCGGGGTCACAAATGTCCTCGCATATTTATATAATAAAGCTTTGATTAAATTGAAAGGAGGACGTCGTTTAAACACTTGAACATTTAAAATGGTCAACTGTAGGGTCTATATAATCCTTTCTCCTTTTTCTGGAATCCTATCTCCTTTTTGTGTTACTTGAACAAAAACAAGTTGTATCTTGGAGGATTAATGTTTAACATTTCTTTCCCTCTGAGATGAATAACGAAAAAACGTCATATTTTCATTTCCACTAACGTACCTCCCGTTTTAACAGCAAATGTTGACTATCGTTTTTAATTACAATCAAACGGTAATTCGCTCGAAATTGTAAGTAATAATATCCTGAACTACTCTAAGAAGTGCTAATTGTTCTTTCTTGGGCATTGGAATTCTGTGAGAAGTGCAAATTAAACAATTATGCATGTATTGCAGTGGGATTATGCTTAACGTATCTGTACCTTGTACTCGGTCTGTAATCCCTCGGGGATTCAGTCATCTCTTCAATTTTGTTGGAAAGTTTCTTTTCCACCGTTAAGGTACCCAGGCTGAGGAGAAATGTCAACGTATAAATAGTGATATATATATACATATATATATATATACATATATATGTTAAATAATCATAAACATGGGGTCTATCCTATACTGGTTCAAGGTTTGCTGGGGCATAAGTCCTAAAAATTGACCGGTTCACTAACATATTTAAATGATATATATATTTCTTTTCTGGGACCTAGTGATGAGTTATTCCAATAACCTGTTATTAATGAATGAACTACAATACTTATAGTCGATTCTGCTTAAATTACGTGTTGCTATGTCGGGCCAGCCTCTGGCAAGCTTTGATGTTTTCAAGAACAACCTTTTTTTCAAAGTATGCTTGACACTTCAATTTGTTAGTAAACTGGTCCATAAATAGCACAATTCTTTTTTTAAGTGACTTTGTAACTCTCACTTCACCGATCACATATATGTGACAAAATGTCGAGGTGCTTTTAAACATACATTGCTACACCAAGAATAACGAATATGTCGAGCAATTTATATTTCTGTTTAGAGCATGAGTAAAATGTTCTACATATTTCTGAGAAAGTAGCAAATTATGTACAAGAATTCGGACACTAGTAAACAAAGGAGGAATGATTCTTCTTTAGGGTATGAGAGGTCCCGAGTTCCAATCCCGGATATACCTCTATGAATATGGCGTTAAAGGTTTCATGATTTAAGTGATCTTTAATCACTGACGTCGAACACTCACAAACACGAGTCAAAACTACATACATATAGTTATGGTTTATAACAATATATACATATATAAGTATATATATATAAATATAACAACGTTATATGTAGAAGTATATTTTAAAAGCTTAATTTTGCCATCCTAAACAAATGCACCTTTATTGAGCTCTAACTCAAGCACACACTATATACCTGTTGGGTGGTTTTGTTGTGCGGGGTCACAAATGTCCTCGCATATTTATATAATAAAGCTTTGATTGAATTGGAAGGAGGACGTCATTTAAACACTTTAACATTTAAAATGGTCAACTGTAGGGTCTATATAATCCTTTCTCCTTTTACTGTAATCCTATCCCCTTTTTAAGGAACTTAAACAAAACGAGTTGTATCTTGGAGGATTTGTGTTTATCCTATCTTTCCCTCTGAGATGAATAACGAATAACGTCATATTTTCATTTCCACTAACGTACCTCCTGTTTTCAAAGCAATTGTCGACTATCGTTTTTAATTACAATCAAACGGTAATTCGCTCGAAATTGTAAGTAATAATATCCTGAACTACTCTTAGAAGTGCTAATTGTTCTTTATTGGGCATTGGAATTCTGTGAGAAGTGCAAATTAAACAATTATACATGTATTGCAGTGGGGTTATGCTTAACGTATCTGTACCTTGTACTCGGTCTGTAATCCCTCGGGGATTCAGTCATCTCTTCAGTTTTGTTGGAAAGTTTCTTTTCCACCGTTAAGGTACCCAGGCTGAGGAGAAATGTCAACGTATAAATAGTGATATATATATATTCATATATATATATATATATACATATATATATATATACATATATATGTTAAAGAATCATAAACATGGGGTCTATCCTATACTGGTTCAAGGTTTGCTGGGGCATAAGTCCTAAAAATTGACCGATTCACTAACATATTTAAATGATATATATATTTCTTTTTTTGGGACCTAGTGATGAGTTATTCCAATAACCTGTTATCAATGAATGAACTACAATACTTATAGTCGATTCTGCTTAAATTACGTGTTGCTATGTCGGGCCAGCCTCTGGCAAGCTTTGATGTTGTCAAGAACAACCTTTTTTTCAAAGTATGCTTGACACTTCAATTAGTTGGTAAACTGGTCCATAAATAGCACAATTCTTTTTTTAAGTGACTTTGTAACTCTCACTTCACCGATCACATATATGTGACAAAATGTCGAGGTGCTTTTAAACATACATTGCTACACCAAGAATAACGAATATGTCGAGCAATTTATATTTCTGTTTAGAGCATGAGTAAAATGTTCTACATATTTCTGAGAAAGTAGCAAATTATGTACAAGAATTCGGACACTAGTAAACAAAGGAGGAATGATTCTTCTTTAGGGTATGAGAGGTCCCGAGTTCCAATCCCGGATATACCTCTATGAATATGGCGTTAAAGGTTTCATGATTTAAGTGATCTTTAATCACTGACGTCGAACACTCACAAACACGAGTCAAAACTACATACATATAGTTATGGTTTATAACAATATATACATATATAAGTATATATATATATAAATATAACAACGTTATATGTAGAAGTATATTTTAAAAGCTTAATTTTGCCATCCTAAACAAATGCACCTTTATTGAGCTCTAACTCAAGCACACACTATATACCTGTTGGGTGGTTTTGTTGTGCGGGGTCACAAATGTCCTCGCATATTTATATAATAAAGCTTTGATTAAATTGAAAGGAGGACGTCGTTTAAACACTTGAACATTTAAAATGGTCAACTGTAGGGTCTATATAATCCTTTCTCCTTTTTCTGGAATCCTATCTCCTTTTTGTGTTACTTGAACAAAAACAAGTTGTATCTTGGAGGATTAATGTTTAATATTTCTTTCCCTCTGAGATGAATAACGAAAAAGCGTCATATTTTCATTTCCACTAACGTACCTCCCGTTTTAACAGCAAATGTTGACTATCGTTTTTAATTACAATCAAACGGTAATTCGCTCGAAATTGTAAGTAATAATATCCTGAACTACTTTTAGAAGTGCTAATTGTTCTTTCTTGGGCATTGGAATTCTGTGAGAAGTGCAAATTAAACAATTATACATGTATTGCAGTGGGATTATGCTTTAACGTATCTGTACCTTGTACTCGGTCTGTAATCCCTCGGGGATTCAGTCATCTCTTCAGTTTTGTTGGAAAGTTTCTTTTCCACCGTTAAGGTACCCAGGCTGAGGAGAAATGTCAACGTATAATGTCAACGTATAAATAGTGATATATATATACATATATATATATATATATACATAAATATGTTAAATAATCATAAACATGGGGTCTATCCTATACTGGTTCAAGGTTTGCTGGGGCATAAGTCCTAAAAATTGACCGGTTCACTATTTTTTTTTTTTTTTACCTTACTGCTTTGAAAGCATAAATGCTTGTAAGTAAGCAACCAGACGGACGACGGCTTTAGGTCCTCTCCGAGGGACCTGGTATTGAGGATTAATGCCTTACCAAAGGGCACTAGCGCATCGACTTGGTTTCGAACCCGGGTCACCGGATTACGAGACCACTGCTCTACCAACTGAGCTATCGCGCCTCCTCCACATATTTAAATGATATATATATTTCTTTTCTGGGACCTAGTGATGAGTTATTCCAATAACCTGTTATAAATGAATGAACTACAATACTTATAGTCGATTCTGCTTAAATTACGTGTTGCTATGTCGGGCCAGCCTCGGGCAAGCTTTTATGTTGTCAAGAACAACCTTTTTTTCAAAGTATGCTTGACACTTCAATTTGTTAGTAAACTGGTCCATAAATAGCACAATTATTTTTTTAAGTGACTTTGTAACTCTCACTTCACCGATCACAAATATGTGACAAAACGTCGAGGTGCTTTTAAACATACATTGCTACACCAAGAATAACGTTTATGTCGATCAATTTATATCACTGTTTAGAGCATCAGTCAAATATTCTACATATTTTTGAGAAAGTAGCAAATTATGTACAAGATCTCGGACACTAGTAAACAAAGGAGGAATGATTATTCTTTAGGGTATGAGAGGTCCCGAGTTCCAATCCCGGATAGACCTCCATGATTATGGCGTTAAAGGTTTCATGATTTAAGTGATCTTTAATCACTGACGTCGAACACTCACAAACACGAGTCAAAACTACATACATATAGTTATGGTTTAGAACAATATATACATATATAAGTATATATATATATATATAAATATAACAACGTTATATGTAGAAGTATATTTTAAAAGCTTAATTTTGCCATCCTAAACAAATGCACCTTTATTGAGCTCTAACTGAACAACACACTATATAACTGTTGGGTGGTTTTGTTGTGCGGGGTCACAAATGTCCTCGCATATTTATATAATAAAGCTTTGTTGAATTGAAAGGAGGACGTCATTTAAACACTTTAACATTTAAAATGGTCAACTGTGGGGTCTATATAATCCTTTCTCCTTTTACTGTAATCCTATCCTCTTTTTAAGGAACTTAAAGAAAACGAGTTGTATCTTGGAGGATTTGTGTTTATCCTATCTTTCCCTCTGAGATGAATAACGAATAACGTCATATTTTCATTTCCACTAACGTACCTCCTGTTTTCACAGCAATTGTCGACTATCGTTTTTAATTACAACCAAACGTTAATCCGCTCGACATTGTAAGTACTAGTAACCTGAACTACTCTTAAATGTGATAATTGTTCTTACTTGGGCATTGGAATTCTGTGCAAATTAAACAATAACATATGTATCACAGTGGGATTATGCTTAACATATCTGTACCTTGTACTTGGTCTGTCATCCCTCGGGTGTTCAGCCATCTCTTCACTTTTGTTGGAAAGCTTCTTTTCCACCGTTAAGGTACCCAGGCTGAGGAGAAATGTCAACGTATAAATAGTGATATATATACATATATATAGATATTAAATAATCAAAAACATGGGGTCCATCGTATAGTGGCTCAAGGTTTGCCTGGGGCATAAGTCCTCAAAGTTGACCGGTTCAATAACACATAATCAGATATCGAAGACGGACTACAGATGTAAATCCAATGACGGCCACTGGACTGACCAATGTAAGAAGTATGTGTCCAAGTCTCAGGAAAAACGGGTGCAGCTGGTCAAGGACAACTATGCTTGTTTTAGCTGCTTAAAGAAAGCAAGCCAGGAACATCTTATGTCTACATGCAAGAGAAAGAGACGCTGCACAGAGACTGTTGATGGAAACCAGTGCAAGTCTTACCACCATCCTTTGTTACATTTTCAACGTATGAGGAGTAATTATGATGTTACTTTCGTCAGTGGTGAGGAGTCGATGCTACCGATACTGATAAGTGAAGCCATCGGACAAGATAATGTTAGGAAAAGATGTAATCTTTTGTTGGACTCTGGACCTCAGATTTCGCTGATCAAACAGTCTTTTGCCGATGATCTACAATTACAAGGAAAGAAAACATCAATCTCCATTACGAAGCTAGGTGGAGCAGCGGAAGAACTTGAGACTCGCATGTACAAAGTGCCAGTGAAAGCATTGGGTAAGAACAGCAAAGTCCATATGGTTTTTGCTATTGGGTTGCCATGTATAAACGATGACATAGCAGAAGTTAAGATTGATGCGATAGCCCCGCTGTTCAATCTGAAAAAGAAAGATTTTCGTAGAGGAAGTGGACCTGTCGATCTGCTAATTGGAACTGACCACAACAAGTTCCATGGACGAGAGACAAGAGAAAGGGGGTTACACCGCTAAATGTTCTCATCTTGGATGGGTCGTGTTTGGATCTTCACCACATCAAATAGCCTCGTCTGGTAGAGTGTTCCATGTCCAGTTGACCAAACCAGTGGACATGTCCATCTTTTGGAGCACAGAGACGATGGGAGTTAGAGGTAGTAGCTGCCAATGTAGCCCTGCAGCAATGACAAAGTTAGATATGGATGAATATAATATCATCAATAAGTCTTGCCAGAAGGAAAGAGATGGATGATTCCCTATCCATGGAAGCGAGATCCCAGAGACCTCCCAGACAACAAGTGGCAAGCAGAAAGGATGTTGCAAGGTATCGAGAAGAGACTGCTCAATAATCCAGAACATGGTCGAGCATACCAGACTCAGATGACCGAAATGGTAGAGATGGGGTTTGCTCGTCATCGTCAAGGTTTCAAGGGCACTGTCTTAACGACTACTGGTATAAGGGACCAGATTTGCTGAACTCACTGTTTGGAGTTCTGACGAGATTTCGGGAGAACCTCGTTGCCATTTCAGGAGACATCTCGAAAATGCATCACAGAGTGATAATCCCTGATGCAGACCAGCACGTACATCGCTATCTATGGAGAGATCTAGAGATGAACCGAAACCCAGATGTATACATCAAGACGGTTCTCACCTTTGGTGACAAGCCTGCGTCCGCTATGGCCCAGATCGCTTTGAGACGGACTGCAGAGGAGGCAGAGAATATGCAACCCCAGGCTGCTTGTGTGTTAAAGGAGAATACATATATGGATGACATTTGTATCTCAGTTCAGACTGAAGACGAGGCGAGAAAGCTGACCAAAGAAGTAGATGAGGTGTTAGCATTATTATTAATATGATTGGAAGTTATCAAAATTATGGAAAATTATTATTGATATGATTGGAAGTTATCAAAATTGAGGAACATTAATATTGATTCCTAGAAGAATTAGAAAAACATAGGAATCAAAGTAAAAAGGATGTTATAGAACACATTGATAGAGAACGAGAACGTACATTAAATACGAACTCAATAATAACAACATACGCATTAAAGGTAAAGACCGGTTTTGGAAACGCCCCTCTCTCAAAAAAATGAAATGGAAGCTCTCATTACCAATCATGTGAAAGAATATGTTTTGACTAATACGTGATGATACAAATTTTGCCGGGAAAGTCGGGAAACCGCCTACTAATTGATATATTTGATAAATTATTATATCTATTGGGACCAAATAGATATCGCGCACGTGGTCGCGTAGTCCCATATACATCTTTCTGTGTACAGTGCTTGTAACTTTACCAAGACTGGGCCAAATTTCTTATCATTTTGATGATTCCAGAACCTTGCAGTACACACCAATACTTATAATTATGCTAGATGATCAACCTTTTCTGATCGATTCCACACCGTTTCTTTCACAATGCAATCGCATGACCAGAACTGGTCTTTATCTTTAAGAAATCAATAATACATATCAAAGTGTGAGTTATTCTATGATAAAGAAAAAAGTGTAGAAAAAAAACTAGTATGCTTCTACAAGGGGAGGCAATTCAAAGAGGAAATTTCGGAGCACATTCAGAAAAGGAAAGACATTGGTACCAAGACACAAGTCTCTGTCTTCCTCTGAGAGGTGCTCCCAAAATCTGGGGAAAACATAAAAACAAGAAAATCTCAAGCTATTGCATCTTGCCAATTTATGGTTGAAAACAAGTGTATGGATTTTTCTGTGACTTGGGACTGGTAGCATATATTCAGGCATGTCAAAAAGTCTGTGTAAGCACTTAATTACAAATGACATTGATAAGTACACAAGTCTGTTATACAGAGGGCATGTTTAGGCGAGACAGGCGTTCCGTGTATGACAAGGAATTAGCAACTTCGTAAGGGAAACAGAATCGGGTAAAATGTCTTTGAACACTTTCGATAGCTCTGATATGGTTCTTTTGATGAGGAAGCCATGTTGGTATGCCGTACTCAATCACAGGTCGACATAATTAACAAAAGAGTTTTGTGAGAATAGCTGAGTTTCTTGATTTTACGGTACGTCGGATAAACCCACAGAGCATAGAACATCTGTTCACAACACATTGAATATGTCCTTCCAACTCAGATCTCGCGAAAAAGTGAGTCCTAGATATGTATACGACTTAACTACATCTAAGGGATTTCCGTCAGTGGAGTAAACAGTAGAAATTAATTTTCGGGATCTAGTTATGTGCATATTACTTTACACTTAGATGAGTTCAGGACCATGCCATTGTCAATACACCACAGAAGTATATTATTCAAGTCATTTTGCAACAAATTTGAGTCGTTGTCGTTATAAACTTCACGATACAAAACTGTGCCATCAGCATATTGTGGGAGGGGGGATGAGACAGTGTCACGTAAGTCGGCTGTAAAATAATTAAACAAGATCGGTCCAATAACGGAACCCTGTGGCACACCGGAAGGAACTTGTATCCAATCCGATTTTACCCCTTCAAACAAGACACACTGTTGTCGATCTGAGAGGAAAGAACGTATCCAACAAAACAATTTGCCGCAAACGCCATAATTGTGCAGTTTCTGAATAAGTTTGAAATGATTTACCTTGTCAAAAGCCTTGGACCAGTCAAAGATAATTGCATCAACTCTTGGCGGCTTGGACTGGTCCAGAGCTTTTGCCCAATTGGAAAAGAGGGTAACGGCTTGTGTTGTACATGAGCGCTTCGGGTGGAAACCGTGTTGGGAATCAGGAATGATCTTGTAACTTTGTGAATGACTCAGAAGCTTAACCACAATCAGGCATTCAAGTATTTTACAAGGTATTGAGCAAAGCGATATTGGCCGATAATTTTCAATCCGTTTACGGTCACCGCTCTTGTTGAGCGGAGTCACGTAAGCTAGTCTCCAAGACCTTGGTACCGAACCCAGCTTCAGACTTAAATTGAAGATTTTTGTTAGGATTGGAGTAATAGCAACATCGGCAAGTTTGAGAAAGTTTGGGGATATGCCATCAGGGCCAGGGGGCTTGTTAACTTTCGATCTTACTATTTCCCTAAGAACATCTCCCTCACTTATCTCAAAAACTTTCAGAGGGGTCATTCCAAGATGGGACACACCAGACTCATAATCGTCAATGATAGAATATGTCGAGCTTGAAACGTATAAAGTTAATTTGACGTAGGCATTTATATATAGCTTTCATTAATTTAGTTGATGTTTGGATATATCAGTCATAATTTATTTGTGCAAAGATTGTACAAGTATTTATGATCCTTTTATTTCTCGTTTGTATTCACAGATTGAATAAAATTGCAGTTTGATGTTCAAGCTCTATCTATGCAATTCAAAAGCGGCCTTCTTGGTTAGGTTTTGATTCCTTTACTTCAGTGATCCAGTACGATTTAACCAGTATCATAGTAGTTTTATTCCCTTTAAGTATGTTTAGTAATTATTAGTAGTAGTTAAGAGTAACTGATATTTCTTGTACGCTCGGCACTACAACAGGATAGGGGTTTACCCCATGCACCCTGACCTTTTCAACACAACAGAGAGAGAGACAGACCGACGGAGATGGAAGAGTGACTCTGCCTGGAAACCACACAAATCTATGCCCAACGGCTGGGGTAAAAGAAGAAAGAAAAACAAAAACACATTTGAAAAGATATTTTGAAAGGAAACGTACCTCGATTGAAATCATTTGTAATGATATTCACGCAGGTAGGTTTTACATAAAAGAAATTACGATCACTGATTGTAACCTAGGGAGCATGGTTGCTTGGAAGCTCAAAAACATGTTTGTTGAATAGATTTTCAAGAGTAAAAATACAATGGAAAGCTGTTTGGGAAATTGAAGTGTAAGCATGTCCAAATCTGGGTATTAGCCCGTTCCACTTTGATACAAACATTCCTCGCTAGAGATTTACGAGAAGTGATGGAAACAATATTTTGGCTTCTGTGAATTACAGTATAGCTGATATTCAGGTTCACCATCTTTTACAAGATTGTTATATTCATATATAGTATAATGTACTTCATGAAAAAAGTGAAAACCCTAAAACGTAAATATTTACGAGTAAGTTACGAGTATTAACGAGTCCATATACGATTTTTAGCCAAAAATAAACAACTGAAAATGAAGTGTTTGAATTTGCAGCTTGTATACATTTCCCCAAATCATAAACAATAAGAATACGTAACATATACGTAGCTATTCGTAATGTACTTGTAACTACACGTAAAGTGCTCGTAATAACGCGTAACAATCCGTAAAGCCATGGTAACCCGACTGAAATCGTAAACAACACTTAAGCATTCGCAATAATTCGTATATAATCCGTATATAAATTTCCATAAATTACCATAAATTTCCATATACGAGTTCCCGCGAGTCTAATGCGAGCATTTGAGAGTTCTGCACGAGTACACCGAGTATCTGGTGAGCTAATCACGAGGTTTGCACGAGTAGGGCGAGTTATACCGAGTTTGATTAACGGGAGTCTGATCACGTGGTTTCCATTTGGCGGTAAAATAAGCACGTTTTACATCTACATTGAACAAGTGCCACATGATAAAAAGCAAGATGCCAAGGGTTAAAGCTCATATTCTAGGACAATAAATGTCCATTAATTTGGTACCCACGGCAAGCCTATGTTATTTCGAAGTTGTTCATTTTCATTGCATATCACAAAAATCTTCTAGCTACTGGATATCCTCAATTGAAATGTCGAAAAATAGCCTCCTCTCTTTGCCTAGAAAGTCAGTCACGGAGCTGGTCCACTATTTGTGACGTCACGCCCGGGGACGAGTATATTCACGTACCCGGATGTTCCATAGAAAAACATGGGCGGACAGATACGAATTTCTGCTATTTAGTTTCAAAGTTTAGTGTCATAACTCTATGTAGGATTCTTCACCTTCCCCTAATATTTCATAGTACTAATATCAATTCCCTTTTTCAGAATTATGACATAAACAAGCCAACGATGCGCTATTAGTCGATATTTTCACCATGTAATTTTGTTTGAGTGTGTTGAATTTGGTGAGATTGTTTTCGTGTGCTCGGTAAAGTAGATCCGGTCGTTTGGCTTCGTTCGAGTCTTTCTCGCGTTTGATCGGTCCAGCTCGCTTTATACATACACTTTCGATTCACGTACGGTACATATTATATAATTATATCAATTGATAGTGGCTGCTGGAGAGTTTGACCAGAACGATCTTTTTATGGATTTTGAAGAGTTTATGGAGAAAGATGATGAAAGTATAAGAAGGAGAAAGGGACGAGAGTGCAAGACGAGGATGATGGAAGTTGGGAGGCCGCAAGTACAAGTGGGGGAGAAGACGATGGAGAAGTCGGAGAGCAAGGAGATGTCGACGTTCCTGCAGCCGGGGCCGGGGGAGTAGCGGCAGTAGCACCTAACGCTCGTACGTTCAACAAGCCGCCTAGGGCAGCGGCCTGGTCTTACCTGCCGATTCCGCTCGCTTCACCAACGTTCGTGCAAGAGCCGTATCACTCGCGGATGAATATAGTTCATAGACGTCGTCCGCTAAATAGAGGAAGCTTGATCTCGTTCAAGTGTGATATATATATTTAAAACAAATATTTAACTGGTTCTGTATCCTTTTTTGAGGCAGTCACACACATCCATGATAATTACAGTCACAGTTCTAGGCCTATTCGTTTCACAAAACTGCTCCTGTACCTTATCTGATGACAAGATAATGTATATGTACACCCGCCTATACATACCTTCATATGATTTAACCTTATTTTCCAAGCAATAAACCCGTCTTAAAACTCTACCAAAAAGGATAATATGAGGATATAAAAAAAAAATCAGCGACTGGAAAACGTTGCTTAGTTATTCTGCGGGTTTCCGAATTCGAGATTTTGGTGGAGTTTACTCGCATAAATTAACTATTCTGAACTTGTTTTGTCGGTTGAACGCCATTTAGTGTTATTCTGGGGGTTAAAAGCTTTCTATTGATGTAATTATCTTAATATTTGGGATTATCCTAGAATTTCACCTTTAACTCTTTGCCCGCCACGTACACAATCCCCCCTGTGCCACATTGTTTTTAGGGTGCCACCTTAGGAGGGGTTCTGCATGGACTATGCTTATTCAACTCGCAATAACTTTTGATTGGTGTACTGTAATGAAAAACTTTGTGTAGCAATATTGTATAGAAATTAATAGTCTTGCCAATGGTATCATTTTTGTAATGTATATTATCATAAATTTTGAGATTATCAACTATACATTTTGTATCCAAGTTTTCGTTTAGAAGGGTATTCTATACCTCTTATATCTAATACTTTGTTATGGAGGTTTCAAAAACTCAATTTTTCTCGAAAAATGTCAATGTAAACAATGTCTGCGAAAGCGGTGCAATGAAGTGTGATGTGTATACAATGCGAAGCACGCGTTACTATTGTGTGTGTGTGCGTACAATAGAATTAAATGCGTTCCGTGTGTATTGTGAATGAAATGTGATTTGAGTCGAAGTTGGCAGCCCGCTGTATGTTCCGCTAGCCGAACGTAGCGGGCAAAGAGTTAAGAAACTGAAGACTTTGAATAAGAAGGAATAACAGAATATTATGAAGCAGGGGCGGCGAAGCGACTTCCAAAGTGGGGGGACACCGACAAAAAGGGCACCTTATACAAGCGAAATCTCAAAGCGAAAATACAGTTTTAGAGAATGGTTTACCCCTACATTGTGATTACACTATGAGGGATTATTTCAATATTTTTGCCCTGGTTTGATGGTCTGAATATTCATTTGCGAGCGAGGAAAGTTTTAAAGATTTTTGAGGTCGCAGTGCGAAAAATTACATCTCATACAAAGAAGTAAAAACCCAATCCTGATGGGGTTATAATCACATTCTCATAATAAAAAACTAAAAAGGCCCTTTGACAAGTAACATAATTTTATCATCTATAAATGCGAGCGAGCGTATAGCCAGCGAGTTTTGGGGGAAATTGCTCTTTGTCCCTCTGTTTCAGGGGCACGTTTAATGATGAGAAGAAAAGGGGACACTTTAATATCGAAAGGGATAAGGCACTTACATGTATTAAACAAGAAAAGGAGCACGTGTCGGAGTACAAAGGGTAATTATCAGAGGTGAAAATGGGGCACTTCTTCCACATGAAAAGAGGCACTCACCAGGGATTTTAAAAAAAGCACTAATGAGAATGGGAAATGGGCATTTGTCGACGGAAAAGGGTTACCCATTTTGATATGGGCATGTATAAGAGGTGAAAAGTAAATCATTAAGAGCTTAAAACGGGCAAAGGTGAAAAATGAAAAAGGGGCACTTATAATCAAGGAAAATGTGCACTTGTTGAAAGAAAAGGGGCACTGATCAGATTTAAATAGATGCATTTATTGGAGGTGAAAGGACGCTTTTATGAGAAGGTGGAAGTGGGTCTTATTGGAAAGAAAAAGAGGCACATGTTAAAATAAACGGTACACTTATCAGGAAATTAAAGTGAAAAATGATTATGAGAAGGGGAAGGGGCACTTATAAGAAG
The DNA here is from genome assembly GCA_037976565.1 of Mesocentrotus franciscanus. Lineage (NCBI taxonomy): Eukaryota > Metazoa > Echinodermata > Echinoidea > Camarodonta > Strongylocentrotidae > Mesocentrotus > Mesocentrotus franciscanus. Next base: position 24,105,169 of record CP137682.1, read on the forward strand.
TAAAAAGAGCATTTATTATAAGAAGACAAACGGGGCACGTGTCAAAATAAAAGGGGCAGTTATTAGAGGTGAAAAGGGGCACTCATAAAGATGAAAAGAGCACTTTTTAGGATCTCAGATTGGAATAGGAGCAATTTTCGGAGGTGTAGGGGGTCATTTACCAAAAATGAAAAGGGGCACTTATAAGAATGAACAGGGGCATTTATGAGAAGTGGAAAGAGCTCTTTTTTAATGGGGGCACTTATTATAAGGAAAAGGGGCACTTATTAGAAAGGAAAACGGGCACATGTGAAAATAACAGGTCCGCTTTCTGAGTTAAAAACGGGTAGTTATTCTTACAAAATAAAAGGGGCACTTGTCAAAGTAAAAGGGTCACTTTTACTATGTAAAATGGGGCACTTCTTAACAATTTAAAGGGGCACTTTTTCCTATGTAAAAAGGGGTACTTGAAAAAGTGGGGGGCGCACTGTGCCGCCCCCTGCTCCCCCCTCCCCCCGGCTGCGTCGCCTCTGATCTAAAGAGTTCAGAGGAAGTGATGGAGTCGCTGGTAGAAGTAGGGCCTGAAACTGGGCTCTTCTTCAAGAAGGTCATCGAAAATTGCAAAATCCATTTGGTCACCAAAATGGCTCAAGAACTCCCGCTCTTTTCGAGTCGTATCAAGGTCGGAATTACTCGTATGATTCTTATTATGATCGTGACAACTCGTATTAACTCGATCTCAATCTTAATGCACTCTGTTCAACTCGAGTCACGATCGGGATCACTCGACGCAATTTAACTTCACGCAATACTCGGCACTACTCGTGTTTTGCTCGTTGTTACTCGTGCTGTGCTCTGTTAAATTCGACTAGACTCGCTGCAAACTCGAAAATTTGCCATTTCCCCCCGAGTTGCCGCGAGTTGGAGCTCGCGGAAACTCGCAGCAACTCGTACTTCCAACTCGCCTATGTGTGAACGTAGCATAAGAGTTGGCGATCCGTAAGGACCCGTAGGAAAATCCGTGTATGTGAAGGGGGTTTAGATTTCCCGGGATTTCCACTTTAATTTTATTACCAACTTTTTCTCTGATGTCTAAGCTTTAAAGCCCAAGGCCACTCCAAAAATAACTTACTTCCAATAGAACCAGAAAAATCAGACAAACCAATCAAAAAAAGTTTGAGCAAAATCGGATAACTAATAAGAAAGTTATGAATTTTTAATGACATGAACAACTTTGAAAATCACTACACAAATTGGCAACTCACTCATGAGTCTGTGACGTATGGTCCTCACTATCCACTAATTATTTTCTTTATATTGATAATATAAATTTCCTATTTTCACCCTAAGAATCTTATTTCTTCACACCAGCATCCAAGTTAGATTGTTAGTAATATGTTTTTGTGTGGATGCACAAATAAAGAGTAATGTTTGTCCAGTTAAATCATGAAAAATTGAATTTTGATAAACTATTTATATAAAAATCAATAATTATGAAATACAATATTCAGAAAATAGTATCAATTCTTCAAAATTCATAAAAGTTTTTGAGAAATGTCATGCACGCAATATGATACAAATCATATAACCTGGGCAAAGGCATGGGAAATCAAGTTTTGGGGATAAAAGGAAATTAATGGGATTAAACTATATAAAGCAATTGATAAGTTGTGAGGACATGACGTCACAAACTGATAACCATCTTGGCAATTTGTGTTGTGATTCTCATTGTTCCATAGTTTTACATACTTTTTCAAAAATTCATAACCTTCTTATTAGTTATCTGATTTGCTCAAACTTTTTTTGATTTGTTTGTCTGATTTTCCTGCTTTTATTGAAAGTAAGTAATATTTGGAGTGGACTTGCTCTTTAAGTTGATACCAGATTTAGCTGCCATCTTCAACCTGTTTTTATGTTATAGCCGATTTTCCTTGTAACATTGCCCCCAAAATGTGTCTATTTTGGTCCGCGGTGTCAGAACAAGTGTCACGCGCCCCCACGCGCCGTAATTTATGACCGCGAATCCTTCATGATTCAGCCGCGAACCAAAATAAACACATTTTTCGGGCAATGTTGCAAGGATAATCGGCTCTAACATCATAATCTGCAGAAGGCGGCAGCCAAATCTGGTAACAACTTAAAGCTAAGACATCAAAGAAGATGTTGGTAATAAGATTAAAGCGGAAATCCCTGTAAATCCAAACCTTTCCTCTGGATTTATAAAAAAAAACATGGATAATTAGTCCATTTTTCAGTGAATTACCCTATAATATATTATGAAGATTGTATTTCTATCCATTTTTAACCCATTCATGCAGTGAAATTAACTATCAGGAATATGTGAGAGCAATTTCATTTCAATAACTTCATGTTAAATTGAAAGATTTATAACAAATAAGTCACTTTTGCACTAAAACTGTGAAAATCGTAAAACGGGTTGTGGTCGGTGTAGAATTTGTAAATAATGTCTATAATACGACCCTAGTTCGTTCATAAACAGTCCCCAATACGTCCATCTCGCCTGTACCCCGTCCACAGTCAGTTCATATCAAGTTCAGATCGGGTAAATTTGCCATTTCCAGGCAGTTCAAGCCAGTCCGTAGTCAGTTTATACCCGTTATTAACTAGTTCTACCTCGTTCCCAATACGACCAAACCCATTCTAACAAGTTCAGAGACAGTTCAGCTCGTCCTCATCTCGTTCTTAGTGCGTTCGATCGCGCTCCTAGAGCGTGTGGAATCACGTTCTGGCTCAAGGGTTAAAAAACCCAAGCGCGTTCTTGCCATTCCTTATTCCCGTTCAACTTCAACGATTCAAGCTTTTCAAATCAAGACATTCAAGTGAAGCCCCCATCACACCAAACTAGTTCTCACTACGTTCGGTAAAATGTTGACAAACGTGCTCAAACTTTGTGCGAACGGATTGAACGTATTAGCAACTGTTTACGATCTGTTTAAGGACTTCATGGACGGGCTTGGACTGGACTAATGTCTATAATACGATCCTAGTTCGTTCATTAACAGTCCACAATACGTCCAACTTGTCTTTACCCGTCCACAGTCAGTTCATATCAAGTTCAGATCGGGTAAATTTGACATTTCCAAGCAGTCCAAACCATTCCTACTAGTTCGCAACTTGTTTTAACTAGTTTATAACCCAACCACCCCGTTCAGAGACAGTTCAACTTGTCCTCATCTCGTTCTTAGTGCGTTCGAACGCGCTCCTACCGTGCGTGTGCAATCTCGTCCTGGTTCGAGGGCTATACAAACCCAACGCGTTCTTGTTAATTGATGCTCGACCACATCACGTTGTAATACGTTCCTAGTAGGATCGAAGTACGGCAATTCCGTTCGCAGTACGTCTATCTCGTTTTAAGTCTGTTGTCACTCCGTCTAATTGCAGGACGGGGAACATTTTGAACAGGCTCAAAGTTCTAGAGCACCCTTCCCGTCCAAGCCAGTCCAAGCCTGTCCGTGAAATTCTTAAACAGATCGTAAAGAGTTGCTACTACGTTCACTCCGTTCGCACACAGTATGAGCCCGTTTGGCAACACTTTACAGAACGTAGTGAGAACTAGTTTGGTGTGATGGGGGCTTCACTTGAATGTCTTGATCTGCAAAGCTTGAAGCGTTGAAGTTGAACGGGAAGGAGGAATGGCGAGAACGCGCTGGGTCTTTATAGCTCCCGAGCCAGGACGGGATTGCACACGCTCTAGGAGCGCGTTCGAACGCACTAAGAACGAGATGAGGACGAGTTGAACCGTCTCTGAACAGGGTGATCGGGTTAAAAACTAGTTAGAACAAGTGGCTACTAGTTACTAATGGGTTTAAACTGACTACGGACTGTCTTGGACTGCCTGGAAATGGCAAATTCACCCGATCTGAACTTGATATGACCTGACTGTGGACGGGGTACAGACGAGAAGGACGTATTGAGGACTGTTTATGAACGAACTAGGAGCGTATTATGGACATTATTTACACATTCTGCCCCGACCACAACCCGTTTTACGTTTTTCTAGGACGGTTCCAGGACGTAGTGAGAACTAGTTTGGTGTGATGGGGGCTTTAGCGGCCAGCACCCAACCGGTGAGGACCCGGCGAGGGAACGGCCAACACGGTGACACTAGCTGATACGAGGACGTTGTGAGCGGTAAGGACCCGGTAGCAGCGCCGTAGCCAGAGTTTGATGTTTGGGGGAACATACATGTAATTGATCGACGTCCTGGGGAGGGTCTATGAGGAAGTGTGTATGATCTTTTTTGGGGGCACGTGCCCGTGCTCCCTGGCTACGTGCCTGCCCGGTAGGGAGACAGAATGAAAACGTTGAGGACACGGTGGAAAAATTTAACAAAAATAAAATCTTTGCGGCCGAAGAGATTTTCACCGCTTGTCATTTAATAAAACGGTATGGGCCCGTTGGGCTAAGCCGGCGCCATGGGACAGCACGATTAGGTTGATTTTCCAAAGTTGTTTTTAGAGATTTTAGTCACGTGTAGGTTTAATCTATATTTTGTCTTGTTTTGTTTTTATTACGTATTCTACAATTGGGCTATTGGGCTATAAAAAACATGAATTCATATTGTCAATTTACACCGATTAACGATCAAATCATGTGTCAAGTCGTAAATCTTGCTGCTTGCATTCCAAGGGTTTCATAAAGTGGCTCCATCTTCTCTCTTCGAGTTATTGATAAAATATTAACCTGTAAGAAATCTGAGGTCACTGCAGAAAGACCTGTATGTTTTACATGCGGTCAAAAGTGATATGGAGAATGTGGATTTAGCCATGCTGCCCCTGAGCTATCGGGTATAGTGCCACACATAATTTAAAAGTATTACAAAGTTTTGGTATGGGGTCATGAATTTGGTTCAAATGAACATATTGGAAGCATATGCGATTCTACAATATTCAATGATCCTTGTCGCGGTTGAAATCGAGTCTAGAGTGATGAAATTGTAAATAATAAACGCTTTATGTTGTATAGCGCCCTCTCAAGCCTGATATTACTTTAGCTTTAAAACAATGTTTCTTGACTACAATCGGCCGATTTGCTATTCCCGTTTGGAAATTATATATCAGAACTGCATATTCTGAGATTTTCATGGTCGCAGCTACCATGGAATGGCCTTAGGCGCTATTTGAAATATTTGAAATTTACCGGGAGTGTTTTAGGGGCAATTTTTTGTTAGTGCTTATGATACATCTACAGGGGCATCCAAATATATCAACAACTTAAAGAATTACTATCCATCCAATTTCAAAATTTCCCAAAACTTTGCATTACCTTTAAGGCAAGAATTATAAATCTGCTCAGAAAACGTATTCACTTAATTTATAAATTGACAATTGTACTTATCATTCAAATACATTTTCCTGCAACTTTTTGTTGTAATGTTTCACTTTTTCCCCTATCAAAGCGTGTTGAGACCTTTTTTTGCAAAGGAATAATGCGCTATATAAGAACTGTATTGCTATCAATTTTTGTCTGCATATGATCATACAATGCTTCCCTAATTACACCTTATGAGCAACGAAATAAAGGTTTTAAGATGTGTTTTTTAACCAAGATATATGAAATTAATCAATTAAATTGTGCAGATACAGTTTTGTGTTGTAAGTTCAAAGTTACACAAATTTGGTCATAGATGGTGTTTGTCTAGAGGACATAAGGGTATAAGCATCTGACGTATACCATAGTACTGAGAAAGCAGAATTGGAATAAAGTAAATGAATGCGACTATGCAAATACTCATAACAGTTTGAACATATTTTTTGAATATATATAACATTCCATACTTTGTACTCATTCAAGAAGAATTGTAACATTTATTTAATTTTGTATTAATAAGCTATGGCAAGTGGTGTCACCTGTGACTTATCCGTATGAAATGTCAATATGGTTGTGCGAAAAAGTTGCCCAGACTCTTGCCCTTCAAGCTTCCAGGGAATATCCTCTTGGCCTGCACTCAAAACAACAATAACCACACTAACAGCAGCAACAACATCTACAATTATCTAAATGCAAGGAAATTTATAGTGACAATAAGGAACTACATCTAAACGATATTACCCCACCACTTTTCATGAACATTCATGAAATTCGAATGAAGGAGGGGAAAAATATGGGGACGTAAAGAAGGCCTAGACCTACTTTGTCTCGTTTTTATTCACAGCCACTATAGATATTTGTATTTATTTCTTTATTTGTAGTTGTATTGTGGGCTAGAAATTATGAGTAGTAAGATAGTATAATGAAGTTCAAGACAGAACAAAATGAAGCATGCAGAACTAAGGTGTGTTCTGTGCGATGGTTTATTCCGGACACTCTGTCTGTTTCATAAACAGTACAAGACTTGCATATCGCTCTATTCATTCTTTCAAACCTCTTTATTATTGAACATCTCATGCATTAATTATGAACAGGTGTGAGTTCATAGATTTTGTGACTGCACACATAACAAGGCGAGATAGACATAACATTTTTTTCATTTTAGATCATGGCTAAGATCTCTCTGACATTTAAGATTGAAATTCGGAATATATGTGCAACAGTATATGATTGTAACATAATACAATGATAAATTTTCTTGCCCCTGCTTATATAAACATATTAATTTCTGACAGACCAACCTATTTGATGAATGATTATCCTATAAGATGTGCTGCAAACATAAAGCCCTCTTTATGTTGCAATACATAAGGGATTAACGTATTCATATTATCAAAGCAGTGATATTTATCAGGCTGCGTATCATTTGGATCTTTTAGGAACAATCCAAGAGTCCGATCTTTCACTTTTACCTCTGTGTGGTATAATGTTACTTTTAATAAATGTATTATAAATATATTCCTAACCGAATCGTATAGTTTAGATGTGATCACAAGTCTACTACAAGCTCCCAATTTTAATCTATATTTTGTTCTTGTTTTGTTACGTTACGAATGCTAATATTTGTTTTTTGTTGAATATGTATTTTGCTCTACATTGCATTGTAATTGCATTATGTAATGCGGAGCTTTCTTGCTGAACAGTTTTTATGTACCGAAGAGACCATCCTGTATATGGAACACACAATAAATAAACCAATGAACGAATGAAGATATATATTCCTAGATGTAACAGTACCCATCGTCAATATTCCATTATAACTATTCCGATCTTTACTTGCATGACCTTTAGTAACTATACATGACATTACATTACAAAATACAAAACATCCTAAGTGAATCCTACTCCCTTCAGAAGCTGGGAATACACCTATCATGCATCATCATGGAACATTGGGCCTAAAATTTCATGCAAGTTATGCAAATTGCCCGACATTGCCCGAATGTTGAAATTGCCCTCTAACGACATGAGATCATGAATCATCACAATAATCATCATCAACAACAACAACACATCTTCAACGGAATGACCTTTTTTTAGGTTTATTAGATGCAAAGTCCACTACCCTACCGGGTTTTTAGGGGGAATCGTTTCGCACAAGATGATGTTCCAAACGTTACCAGAGCCCAAAATACCTTATCCTTACACAGGTATAGACTTAAAAACCTTAAGACATGCTAATGTGGGTATAATCCACCTTCTCATCATTCTCACAATACTTTTAACATTCATTTAAATTTGTTATGATATTTACTTAGGATTAGGGTTTCTGCAATTTATACATGGATTGTATGTAACTGTATTCCGATGAATTTATATAGTGGCTATTGCTTGGATCAACAAAATTTAGAGGTAACGAGTCAAAAATGATATATAATACTCACTGTTTGCCTAGATCCTGCTAAATACGAAATAAATCGTGGAATGAGGCGTCGAGTCCTCTCCTCAAAAATATTTATCCAATTAAAGCCGAGCTAAAATGATTCACACATAATCTTACACAGTTCAAATAAAAGTAACTGGCAACAAGTGACATGAGAGGTCTCCTCTAGAACGTGTTATAAAGGCGTTTACGTTTTTCTCTTTCGCAAGATAAGAGCAGAGTTGTCTCTTAGTCATGAATCCGATTTGACAGATGCCAAAAATGCAAGAAAATTATCTAGAAACCAGTCTTATGAAAAGTCCCCTTGCAAAAAAGAGCTTCGTTCCATCATATTTTCATGTAGATGTGACTGATAACCCATATCAAATGAAAAGCATAGGCTGCGTGAGTCCGTATTCCACAGTCTTGTGACATTGAGCAGGTACCTGGTGCACGTCAGTCGAGCCATGAGGTCCATAAAACGAAACCAGAAGAAAATACACATAACAACCGCTAACCAAACAAACAAAGTAATTCACATCTCTCGCTCATTGAGTTGGTCCTGATGGGCATTGTGATGCAATGGGAAGCCTTAGTCTATACCCAGGCAGATTTGTTTTGTTTTTTTTCGTTGGGGAGACTCCAATAGATATCAAATGCCATCGCCTTTGAGTACTTTTCTCACAATTTAGTAATCTGGTTTACTAGCGAATCTAGATAATACTAAATCGTTGGTTGTAAATGTGAACACGTTATTTTCTTTTTTGTTAAAAAAGGGTATTTCAGGCTTTAGTTTCCCAGATTAATTTAATTCTGTTTTTAATTTTCATTTCGTTTTATTATTATTGCTATACATATGTTTATTTATCGTTATCTAAATTTAAGGAAATGAATACTGAAATCAGAGAAATATAACTCAACGACAATTTTCCACAATGTTTGAGGAATCCTTCTTGAAATTCAAATGAAGCAGACAAAAGAATAACATATCGAAGCGTTTTGTAGGTCTGTGCGCGCGTGTGTGTGTGCTTGTGTTTTCTTAACTTCTCTGTGGAGTTAAGTTTGGAAACAAATGAAATTAAGCAAATATTGTATGCAGATGATATATCCCTGTTTGTGAAAAATACTAATTCTATAAAACGGCTTAAATATCTTTTTGAAGAATTCGAGAAAGTAAGTGGTCTAAAGATAAACAAAGGGAAAACGAACTTTTTGTGGATGGGCAAAGATAGTGATATATCTCAAATACCCTTGTTTGGAAAACTAGTTTAGCAAGTTAAAATTTTAGGTGTTTGTTTCTTTCGAAATGTAAATATTAAAGAAGATTTGAATTTCAAAGAGATACTTAGTAAAATAAAAAGACTTTTAGGATGGTGGAAACGAAGAGATCTCACACTTATGGGTAAAATGCAATTGTTAAAAACATATGCATTATCAAAGTTAAACTATGTCTCATCACTTATAGTGGTTCCTCAGTGGATGTTTAAAGAGGTGGAGAAAATTAGTTTTGAATTTTTGTGGGCAGGTAAAGACTGCATAAAGAGAAATATAATGTATCAGGATTACTCGCATGGGGGGTTAAAAATGATGAATTTTAAATTGTTTGTAAAGGCGCAACGTTTGATGTGGCTGAAATATTTATTGTATGGAGATAGGGATGCTGGATGGAAACTGTATTTTGATTTTTGTTTTAGAACAGTTGGAGGGAGATTTCTGTTTTTATGCGACTTTGACACGTCTAAATTAACATTGAAAATACCACCATTTTATTTAGAAATGATTAAGGCTTGGCAGGATATGAGGAAGTATAGATTGTATGAAGAGGAGGTCAATCCAGTTATGTTTAATAATCATAATATATGTATAAGAGGTAAAATGATTTTTGATTATGATCTATTTAATAAAGGCATACGCACTGAAAATCAAATTTTCGATAATGGACATATGAAGCCCTTGGCTTATTTTCAAAATCTTGGGATTAATGCAAATCAATTGCTCCAGATAATGGATATTGCTTATGTCATACCAACTAGTTGGACGGATGCGACCCCTTCGGTTAAATTTAAAAAAATTGATTTTGTAGACTTTAATATAAACATGAATATTGCTGGGCAGGAAACAGCTTTCCAGGTAGTTAAATCTAAAACTATTTATAACTCTTTTATCAATAGTTTACGTGAATCATATAATTTAACATTAAAGGATGGTCACAGCAATTTTAACTTTACAAATAAAGAAATATGTACATTTTTTGTCCGAGCAAGGAGCACAACTCTTATCAGAAAACAAAGGGAATTTCAGTTTAGGCTTTTACATGGAGCCATATATACAAAGGAACATTTGATGAGGTTTGGGTTTGTGGGGGACAATTACTGTTCATTCTGTAATACAGAGACAGAGTCTTACTTACGTATATTTATGAACTGCACGAAAGTTAAACAGTTATGGCAATTCTGTATTCAATATTTCGGCTTTGCTGAATTAAGAGATATGACATGGGGGATATATTCATGGGACTACCTGGTAATTCGAATAGAAATAAATGTGTAAATTCTTTGATCTTATTTATTAAATATGTAATCTTCCATTGAAGGGCTCAAGGCCATGTACCTTCCAGTGTGAAGATACAAAAATATATAGCGGAATTTATAGAGGAAGAAAGAAACTTAGCAGTGAAGGTGGGCAAGTTGAATTTGCACCTACAAAAGTGGGAAGAACTAAAAGTAAATAAGGATGTGAATGTGAACAGGTATGATGTGTCCAGTGTTGTGCGCGTGTGAATCTGTGTATGGTTGTGAGGTGCGAGCTTGTGGGTGTGAATGTGAATGTGAATGTTTACGGGGGGATTAAGTAGTAGAAGGGGTGGAGGGTTGGTGGGGGATGGGCTTTGTATACAAATATGTATTATGTTATTTTTCAGGAATGATGGTACATGTGATAACCAAGTTTAGTTTGTTATTATTATTATTAGAAACATTTAGTGATTTCATTCTATTATTCTCCTTCTTGCTCATTGTTTTGTGAATAATTTATTTGTGTTAAGAAAACGAAATGAAGTTTTGTATTTGTATGGAAGTATTTACATTGATTCTTTATGTAATGATTTATTTTGAATGAAATCTCTAATAAAAAAATTATGGAAAAAGAAAAAAGTTCTCTTGCATGTGTGGGGGTGTTTGGGGTTGGGTAGTAAGGGAAGGGGTTGCAATTTGTTTTATATTATAACTGATTTTTTAAATATTTTTTTATTAGATCGTACTTTATCAATTGTACATGTATTAAGTAAATTAAAGTATGCTAATATGAGGATATAAGATTTATTTGTATTGTTTTGATATTAAATGAAATACAAATACAAATTACAGAAGAAAAAATAGGAGAATATTTTGGAGAGTACGTGTTAGTTTATACGGAAAATTTGTTATGTTTGCTGTTCCAAACACACCAAGCAAACTATCAGCGAATCCAGACGTCCTTTTGACGTTCTTTTCAAGATGTAAATTCCTGCAAGATTCATTATTATATTTAAGTCTGCCAATTACATTGTGGGCAATCGCTTTCTTGACTTGTAGCGGGAGAGTGAATCTACTTAACATTGTGCTTACTGTAAGCCTAGATCATTGATATGAACGATATGATCTGATTGTCCGTGTTGACGTGCAAGAGTGATTATTTTTATATGCTTTAATGTTACTATATAGCCATAAAAGCATAATGTAAGAAGGAGGCTCTCTATGTTAAGTTAAAGACAAAACCGTTACAATGGAAAAAATTTGGAAACCTGAAGTGTAAGCATGTCCAAATTAGGGTATTAATCCGTTCTGCTTTGATACAAACATTCCTGGCTAAAGCGATATACGAGAAAACTCCGAAAGACATATAACAGAAGTGAAAAATGGAAACAATATTCTGGCTTCTGTTTATTACACTCTAACTGGCATCAAAGTCCACCATCCTCAACAAGATTACACTTGATATGTATATATATTATATTGTAAGTCATGAAATGAGTGAAATAAGTGAAAATCCAACCTCAAGTTTTGATTGCAATAAAGAAAGACAGAATAAAGAAATAAATGTAAACACCGAACTACATTTATACATTTAGAATCTTTGTGTATTTGGGGGACATTAAATCCTTACAAGGTCACTATAGATATAGATAAAAATTTACTGCACCCATACATAATTAACTGCACAAACATTTTGAAAAAACATTCTTGGCCCTTGTGTATTTTCTTTTTCTAATATATGTCAAGACATGTTAGAGGCGGCTCTCATGGGGGGCGAGGGCCCCTCCCCTACCCACGTTATTAAGTACCCCAACAGTTCCCTATTTAGTTTACTTTAGTTTATTTCTTTATTAAAAAATCACAACCGTCATCAGAAGGCCGGCCTAAGAGGGCCTATGAGTGATACATTAAAAAATAACAGTCATAAACAATTCGACATGGTAACATAGTATAAATATAACATAATCACAAACACAGTCAAAGAATATTCATGTATTACGGTGTAATTGAAAGTTGGTTGGAATGCACTTAAAACATACCAACAACAACAACAAAAAACAGGGAAAAAGAAACACCTCTACCTAATAAGTGCCCTTTCACTTTTTATAAATGCCCCTCCTCATCGATGGTAAGTGCTAAGTACAGGCATCTTCAAACCTATCATCGTTTAAACCCTATGCCCTTTTGAACTTCATAGAATACCAAGGTAATCAATCGTCCCTTGTTCAAAAATATAAAGGTTTAGACAATGGAGGAGTTTTCAAACCTAAGGCAACTGCATTTACCGTTCCAAATGTCATCAACGTTTTAAAAAAATACTGAGACATGGGTACAATACGTGCTATGACAAGATGTTAATATCACCCCTCATCTCTCCAGAAACAATAGATTTCGTTTTCGATAGCCTCCTTTACATGTGCCCCTTATTTAATGCGACGGAGAGTAGTTTTCATCAAATTTGCTTCAAGAGTCGCTCGCTACGCTCGCTCGCATTCACCATTTAACTAATTAAGTATCATATTGGAGGACTTGTTAATTCTCACATTGTGAGATTGTTTTTAAGTGGGAAAATCCATCTTGGTATCACATTGGTTAGGGTAGGAGCAGAACAAAATAGAGGAACAGGTCAGTAAAAGTTTGAGAAAAGAGTTTGTTGAAGGTGCCTATCAATAAAACATAAATTGGCAAATCTGTGATGTATCTTGCGAGCTCCTTTCCCATTTGCTCTGTACTAAAAAACTTCAAAAAAAGTAACATTTTCCCTTAAGAAAATGTTTAATTGTACGTTGACCCTAGATATACTTATTGCGAATATGTTTTTGTACAATCCTTGTATGAAACAAATCTGTTTCATCATCAATAACTAGGAAAACGAGAGTTTATGACATTTCATGCACAGAGAAAATTTGGAGAGGAGCTCGCAAGAAACGTCACAGTGTCGCCAACTTGTGTTTCACTGAAGACAACTTCAAAAACTCACAAACGCTTTCAGATAATTGAATTGAATTGAATTTATTCACCACTTTCATAAAAACATACAAAGGCAAAGAATACAATAAAATATTTCTTGCAAACATAGATAAGCCAATAAAATGTAAAATACACTAATGGAAATTACGAAGTGGTTGGATCATCAAAAAAGTAACAGAAACTTATAGGTAGATGATCCTAAAAAGCGACACACACACAAAAGGGACACAGAAAATACAATAATACAATGGTAATTACACACATAAAAAATGCAGTTGTCAAATTCAAGCTTCTGCATCAGGTGAAGTTTAAAATTGTTTAAAGATGCACACTGTTTAAGTTTTGGGGTAGTTTGTTCCAGATAGTGGGTCCTTGGCATAACAAGATACTATTTGAAAATGAAGAATGACCATGTATTACTCGAGTGTCTGCTGAAGTCCTGGTATTTTATCTATAAATATCATTATTGCTCTGAAATATATTACAGAAAACATTCTGGGAATAAAAATATGAATAACATAAAAACACAGAGTTGAAAATCATGTAATAATGAAATTGGGAGAATATTCAGTTTCAAGAATAGGGGTCTACTTGGACTTAAAAATGGCTTATGGCAAATTATACGAATTTCTTTTTTTTTTTGTAGGAGGAAAATACGATTAAGTAAATGTTGTTTACACAAAACCCATTTACTTTTACAATAGGATATGTAAGGCAAGATTAGTGAGTTGTATAACATTATAAGAATATTGGTTGGCAAGATGTCTTTTAGTTTACTCATAATTCCTATTGTTCTAGACACTTTGCGTAGAACTTCATAGACGTGTGTTTTCCACTTCAGATCTTTATCAATATTAATGCCTAAGAACTTGGTTGAATGTGTATGTTCAATCAAATTCCCATTCATATATATTTTTACTTCACTAGCACACGTCTTTGGAAAGTTAAACAACATAAAATTGTTTTTCATAGCTAAGTTGCAGTTTATTTGCGTTAATCCACTCACTAACTTTTAGAAGTTCATTGTTCAGATTTTGAGTGGAAGTAATGAAAGGGGTCTGTAATTTGAGAATATATCTTTTGGTCCCTGTTTATGTATAGGAATAATTTTGGCAATTTTCAGGTCTACATGTACAACACCTTGCTCAATACGTGAGTTGAAAATATTGCACAACGGTTTAGATATGACATGAATGACCTTTTTCACTACAGAACAATCAATGGGTTCAAAACCAGGAGCTTTACCATTTTTGAAAGTCAGAGCATTGTTAATTATTTCTTTTTCAGTTATGAATAAAAAAAAGAATATGCAGTAAGAGGAAAAATTGCTATTTAAATAAGAGGTACAATTAATATTCGTTACGTTCCTCTTCATACGAGCTAATTTGTGACCAACATCTTTAAAACAATCATTAAAGCTCTCAGTAATTTCTTTAGAATCACTGATCACTGAATTGTTATTTTTCTGATATTTCCTTCTTTGGAGAATATCATTGATAGTTATCCAGGTTTTATTTCTGTTCCCTTTAAATGTACGAAACTTTGAAAAGTCATAATTTCTTTTGGCACTACGAATTTGGTTTGTGTAAAGATTACGGAATTTGTGGTAGCAATCTTTTCTGAGTTTAGTGGAATTTTTAATGTACTTTTATTAAAGGTTTTTTTTTTTCTTGAGCACATCTTTTTTCAGTTCTTTGGTAAACCATGGTTGATGATTTTTCTTATAAATGATTTTTAAAAAGTAGAAAACAAGTACTATAGATCTCAGAAAAAACCTCCATAAATTGCTTATACATCAGATTTGGCTCCTCATGATAAACAGAAAGCAAACGGGTAAAATCAGTTGAAGGAAGATCTCTAAGAAAACAGTTGATATTCATATCATTAATTTGATGTTTGTATACAGCTAGTTTTTCTTCATGAATACCTTTAAAATCAAAAACTGCAAATATAGGTAAATGATCAAATATTTCAGAGGTCAATATACCAGGAAAAATATTGCATATACTATTTGTAAATATATTGTCTATCAAGGTTGCTGTGGAATCTGTTATTCTTGTTACCTTTGTAATTAGAGGAGCAAAATAAAATGAATAAAAAAAGTTCCACCTCATAAATACACAGGTTTTGCACATCTAGTTTCATCAAGTCAAAATTAAAATCTCCAAGAAATATACATTCCTTGTTCTCTCCGTACACTTTGCACAGGAAAATCCTAATGATATCAATGCAATTAGCCTGTGATTGATCTGGAGGTCTATCAAAAAACATTTTTACCTAGCTTAACAACTTCTATAAAAAAAAAGAGGGTTAAAAACCGAAATGTCATTACGTACAATGTACCTTATGTCATGCCTTATTGCAAATGCAACTCCTCCTCCTCTCCTGTTACGGGATTTACTCTCCACATTATAGCCTTCAATATAAAACTCTTTTCTTAGCTTACTATTTAACCACGTTTCATTAAATGCTACAAGACCAAAAGAGTGTTCCAGAGTTGAGAGTACAGATGTTATGTCATCATAATGTTTTGGCAAGCTTCGGCAATTTATATGTAACAATGAAAAAGCATTGCTTTTGGTAAATCTTAATTAGAAAATTATTCAGGAGTCATATAATTTGAGCCATTCTCTACTTCTTCCGGCAAAATACTATTAACATCATCCATGGCAAAAGGAGGAATACATATAATTATAATATAGTTGAAAGTTCTCTAAGGAAAGGATAGTAGTAACAACCAGCATGCATATTTGATTTGAGCCATTCTCTACTTCTTCCGGCAAAATACTATTAACATCATCCATGGCAAAAGGAGGGATACATATAATTATGTCTCGCAATGTGGTCAATAAGGGATCTAAAAGATCGTGATCTTTTAGATCCCTTATTGACCACATTGCGAGACAAACGAATATCACTAGCGATATTATTTTCGATACTATATCCGCAATGAGTAATATATTTAGAATTATAATATAGTTGAAGTTCTCTAAGGAAAGGATAGTAGTAACAAACAGCATGCATATTTGATTGCAGGTAATAATAGTACTGAAATAAACACAAATTAATGAAAACATATCAAATGCAGAATTCATATAACAGTCGTTTCAAAATTATATTCTAAAAGAAAAGAAGAAAAAAATATATACACAAAATGGATTGTTGGATAACAAAATCAGAAGCACAAAGCAGGGGGAGAAAAAATTAGATAATGAGTTGAGTAATTGAAATACACACATTGATTGTTACCAGGAAAAACCTAAATGGTACGAGTTACATGTACATGCATAATAGAAGAGACAAAGATAAGGACGAGAGTCAAAAAGTGGGAGGAAAAAAATCACTTCTTCAGACGGGCAAGATCTGCTTCTGATGAGAAGATAATTGAGGTTAACTTTCCACCTGTCGCTTTGACTTGAGCATGATCCTGCCATCACTGGTCCATGTGCTCTCCAAAGAAGGAATTAATCTCACAGATTTGTATACTTTTTGATAGAGAGCTTGATTTCTCACAGTGAGATCTTCTTGGATTGATATTTTAGTTCCTTTTAACTTCCTACGTGATGCAATGACCTGCTTCATCACGTGGTAGCTACAACATTTAACTATCAAACCACGATGCTTGTCCGAAGCCATCTTTCCTATGCGATGGCACCTTTCGATATCGGCTACGTAGATGACGAGATTTAGATACTTCCTGAAGACATCGTTGATGACAAGTTGATCTGGATCTTCGCCACGATGTTCGGGTATCCCAAAGATCCTCACACAGTTGCGGCGAGAGTACTGCTCTTAATCGTTTCTAGGAGTCCCCCTTTTCTAGGTGTCCCCCGCCACTTTGAAAGACGCTCTGCTGCCTATGAGAGATGTCCTTACCCCAGCAGATGTTTATGCACACGGATTCACAGATTACTGTTTCTACTACTCAAAACTCTTTTTAACAAGAGTGATGTGTCCTCTGAGTAGCATTATACGTGATCGTACATATTTAGTTTGTTTATAGTTCTTAGAAGTTCTTTTACAGTAGTACATCCAACAATCTACATGGGTAAAGTGTCACGGGTAGTTAGAGTTTAGCATAATACTGGCAGGTCAAGATAATCTATGAAATACAATCACAAACACTTTTGAGAAATCAACAAAAATGCTATTTAAGTCCGCCTCTAGACCATAGCTACCTTCCCTTTCTGGATATGTGTGACAAGGTAAATCAATTCTAGCTAAGGTGATGTACTATGGTTGTAGAGAGTGTGGTACGTTTATATAAAAAATCAATATATTCTTTTTAAACAAAAAGTCGACGTACAGCATAATGGTTATATTATTTAAGAAGAGATTTTGCCCCCGGAGTACAAAATCATGCCCACTATATAGTTGTGTTCTCTCTGTGGGATACCTTGCTCGAAGGGGGTTAATCTTCCAATAATATGGTGCGCACGTTTAACATGTTTATTACCGTAGACATGTACGATGTGCAATACCACCCGGGTTGGTAACAAATGTATTATAATCTCGCTTCTGAAAGGAATGACGTATTTGTAAAGAATTAAATCTTCCCTTAATTGAAATCATTTGTAATGCTGTTCACGCAAGCCGGTTTTCCATAAAAGATTCTTATCATCAATGGTGGGAGCTTGTGGAGCGTATGGAGGCCCATAAGGGAAGGGTCATCTAAAGAGCAATATCTAGTTTAAAAGAATCGGAGAAGCTTTGAGTAGTAACAGAAACCTTTTGTGTACGACCAACATGAAATGCAGTGGAGCCAGATACGGGGGGGGGGGGCAGGTTGTACAATGTTTAAAATTTCATAAGAACTAACTCGTGCTCGTTTTCAAAGCTATCAGAGTGTCCCTTCTCAATATAAGAAGTGTGACCTTTTACAATACCGATTTTCCCCTTTACACTACCATAACCCTTCTATTCAACTGCTAAGTAGAGGCATCTGGCAACCTATTATTTTTTAAACCCTATGCCCTTTTGAACTTCATAGAATACCAAGGTAATTAAGCGTCCCTTGTTCAAGAATATAAAGGTTTAGACAATGGAGGAAGTTTCAAACTTAAGGCAACTGCATTTACATTTCCAAATGCCATTCATGTACACAAATTACTTAGACATGAGTACAATACGTGCTATGGCAAGATGTTAATATCACTCGTCTTCTCTCTAGAAACAATAGATTTCTATTTCGATAGCCTCCTTAACCCTAATGAGGCCGGGGGGCATTATGGCCCCCCTCCGCGTTTTTTTCTGATTGTTCGGGAACGCATACGGATAAAGCCCCACCGCTCGCTGACTTTTTTTTTCTGTCGAGTGTTGAGCATCTTTTAAACATTTTATTTTGAAAATCGGACGTACAGTTACAAAGTCACGTGATCTTTTGTCTTTGCATGTCAGCCCGAAAATCACTCATTTTCGTGATTTGTGTACAAAACATATGGAAATATCATTTTTCCTAAAAAGAGATAAAACATTGGTTATTTGGTCTTGTTAACAGTTTTGGTGTTTCTTTTGGGGGTTAAAATAGTTGAATTGTAGTAAGAAATGAAATAAAAAACAAAAACATTAAAACAGATAAGTTAAAAAACAATGAAATACATAAGAAATTATCAAAACAAGAGATAACATAAGGAATAACCTGGCTGTTCCAAATTTTGTTGTTGTATTATTATTCCAACAACAAAATTTGGAAGAGCCAGGTTATTCCAAATGGTCCAACGAATATATATTGTGAAAAAGAATGCTTAAATATTAAGAATATATGATTTACTGGTAAAAATGTGAATTTTATGACCTTATTTGCATAAGTTACCATAAATATGCAAATGAGTGATTTTTTTTTCTTCCCCAAAATAAATTAAAATTACCATAGTATTCTTTACACTTCGCTTGACATGCATGTAAATTTTTGCAGCGATCGACTGTGAAACGGCCGATATCTTAGGGGGCCCTTCGGTACTAGAAAGATCTCAAATACCCCGGCCTCATTGGGGTTAACATGTGCCCCTTATTTAAAGCGACTGAGAGTAGTTTTCATCAAATTTACTTCAAGAGTCGCTCACTACGCTCGCTCGCATTCATAATTTAACTTATTAATGGAGGACTTGTTAATTCTCACATTGTGAGATTGTTCTTAACAGGATAGTCCATCTTGGTATCACATTGGATATGAAAGGAGCAGAACAAATTAGAGGAACAGGTCAGTAAAAGTTTGAGCAAAAAGTTTGTTGAAGGTGCCTATCAATAAAACATAAATTGGCAAATCTGTGATGTATCTTGCAAGCTCCTTTCCCATTGTACTCTGTACTAAAAAAGTTAAAAAAGTAACATTTTCCCTTAAGAAAATGTTCAATCATACGTTCACCCTAGATATACTTATTGCGAATATCTTTTTGTACAACCCTTGTACGAAAGAAATCTGTTTCATCATCAATAATTAGGAAAATGAGAGTTTATGACATTTTATGTATAGAGCAAATTTGGAGAGGAGCTCGCGAGATACGTCGCAGTGTCGCCAATTTGTGTTTCACTGAAGACAACTTCAAAAACTCACAAACCTTTTTTGCGCATATTTGTGCTTTCAGATAACCCTTTCTAGGTGTCCCCCCTCCCCGCCACTTTGAAAGACGCTCCGCCGCCCATGAGAGATGTCCTTACCCCAGCAGATGTTTATGCACACAGATTCACAGGTTACTGTTTCTACTACTCAAAACTCTTTTTATCAAGAGTGATGTGTCCTCTGAGTAGCATTATACGTGATCGTACATATTTAGTTTGTTTATAGTTCTTAGAAGTTCTTTTACAGTAGTACATCCAACAATCTACATGGGTAAAGTGTCACGGGTAGTTAGAGTTTAGCATAATACTGGCAGGTCAAGATAGTCTATGAAATACAATCACAAACACTTTCGAGAAATCAACTAAATGGCTATTTAAGTCCGCCCCTAGACCATAGCTACCTTTCCCTTTCTGGATATGTGTGACAAGGTAAATCAATTCTAGCTAAGGTGATTTAATATGGTTGTAGAGAGTTTGATACGTTTATATAAAAAATCAATATATTCTTTTAAAACAAAAGGTCGACGTACAGCATAATGGTTATATTATTTAAGAAGAGATTTTGCCCCCGAAGTACAAAATCATGCCCACTATATAGTTGTGTTCTCTCTGTGGGATACCTTGCTCGAAGGCTAAGGTATACCAACCAGATAATGACTTGAGACTCGAACCGATTATGAGTCCCCCACAGTTTAGAATATGTGAACAATGTGGGTTATACCACCAACTGCACACTCAAATATAATTTAGGTGAGATAGGGAAAAGGCAATTTTGCCCGAAAGACAAGCAAAATCATATTGACCTATAACCCCTCAAATAAAGTGTGGAAATTCAATTGGGATTAACTATGGCTTTCTTATCATGGCATAATCATCGCTTTGATTATTATCATTAGAAAGTGTGTATATTCTTCTTTAAGCCGATACCATATTCGTAATGATTTCATAATTATGGAGTGAGCAGTACATCAGAGTGAGGGGCAGAATGAAGCTGGTAAGCACTTGAATTATTATGCAGAGCCTTCGTCTTTTTATGACATATAAGCGAGAGTGATTTTTGTAAATGACTGTAGGGCTATTGTTCTCAACTGATCATCCATGAATGCTAAAAATTCTAAAGAATCTGAAGTTGAAATTCATTCACTATGGTGACTTGTCAGGCAAAATTCGCTAATGTTTGGTCATCAATTTTCTGAAGCATCACACCTAGGTTAACAATGCACAATCGAGCGAGAGCTGCAAATTTGCAACTTTTCACTTTTGATCTTACCCCTTATTTTAATTACTGCATATTTCATTAATGACAAATCGTAACAAATTTATCATTTTGAAAAGGAATAAACTTACTTTCTTATGATACTAAACATAACGATCTCTATATTATGACAAGAGAATTATGAGTGATCATACTTAACTTTCCAAAAAATTGGAGGGGTTTATCTTTCAATGATATAGTGCACACTTGTAACATGTTTATTACTGTAGACATGTACGATGCGCAATACCACCCGGGTTGGTAACAAATGCATTATAATCTTGCTTCTGAAAGGAATGACATATTTTTAAAGAATAAAATCTTCCCTCAATTGAAATCATTTGTTATGCTGTTCACGCAAGCGGGTTTTCCATAAAAGATTATTATCGTCAATGGTAGGGACTTGTGGAGCG
This sequence comes from Mesocentrotus franciscanus, assembly GCA_037976565.1. Taxonomy (NCBI): domain Eukaryota; kingdom Metazoa; phylum Echinodermata; class Echinoidea; order Camarodonta; family Strongylocentrotidae; genus Mesocentrotus; species Mesocentrotus franciscanus. The sequence continues at coordinate 24,126,610 of CP137682.1, forward strand.
TGGGTTTAATGAGATTGCAAAAACATATTGGTATAGAACCGAAACCGAAATCTTCCAACCGTTATACCTGCCTCGAATGGACGCCATCGACCGATGGTGGCGCTGTTGACTCTTACTTAGTGGAGTATGTGAAGCTCGACAGCACAAAGACAGACGAAGGTTTAAAAAGACCGACCAGCCTACCGCTTAACAACGCTAGCGACGACCAAGATGAATCGGAGAATGACGAGGATTGGACCACGGTTTCGGAACTGATGGAATGCCGGTATGAACCAAGCAATCTGGAGATTAATTCTTCGTATAAAATTCGGGCGAAGGCTTTTAATCCTGCAGGGACAAAATCAAGCGACTGTATACTTCTGAAAACACCGCCAGCTCCAGGTATGAAATCATTCTTATTTGGCATATTTAAAAAAGAAAACCTTAATGAATGGAAGATTAAGAATTGTTACTCAAATTACGTGACTGATCAATAAATCAGTGTGAATATAAAAGGCTCTCTACCATTTTTAGACCCTGATACTTCACTATTAAACGTCCTTTGACAAAACATGAATCTAAATTTCTCACTCCATACCCAGAAGACAAAGTGAGACCCGGAAAGGATGAGGTAATACTGATTCCGGTAAAAATATATTTGGTAGTACTTGTATTTTTTTAATCTATGACGTAGTATGGCCTCCCTCTATAGTGGATACCAAGTATTTCAGCCAGAGATTTACAGGAACCCTTTTTTAGATGTGTAACGTTCATGCTTGGACTTTAAAATATGATAATTATTGTCTTTCGTTTCCAGTGCTGCCTTTCAAGTGGATCCAGTGCCAATCCAGCGTTGCTCATACATCATCAAAGGTTCGAAGGACGGCCAGGAGGTCCTCGTCTCATTGCATAGTCTTTATACAGAACGAAAGAAAAAATAATGTGCTCTCAACGTTAAAAGTATGTCCAAATAAAAAGCACGAATATAATGTACATAGCTAGTAGCTTCATGGAAGTCTTGATTAAGGCCATTGTTAAATTGTCTTATTCATGCCAATCAATGCAATTACAATTTTGATCATCTATACTCATCTATACAAAAAGACTTATACAGAAGACTAGTCTTTCACGTGCAAAATACAGGTATTATATCCATAAACATGCACTTCGTAAGTTATGATATGCATGTGATATTATTTACTAGTAGTTTATAACCTAGGTCCCCGCAGACTACTGGGTACAGAAGTTTTGGTGGTGGTTTTTCTTGGTGTTAACTTTGAAGTGCTGTAGACACGGGCAAAACTGGATTTGGCAGAGAAAAACGCTGACAGCCTAACACCGTGTATAGTGTGAGGTATTCTTGGGTGCTTTCGTCACGGATTCTTAGACTACAGATTAGCCGCAAAATCATCGCAGACCATTTAGTATTTGAATAAGCTAGAGTATTTGATAAAGCGCAATATTCAATCATTGCATTGTCAACACATACGCGATATTCGCTCAACATGTCAAGAAATCTACTGATCATCGCTGGTGGTTGTGTTCCATGAGTCGTACGGTCGCCCGTCGGAGTCGAGAGCCTGGACGAGCTGGAAGGCGCAGCACGGTAGACGGTACTCGACGAAGGAGGAGGAGGTCGTCCGATGGAAGACATGGGTCAAGAACAACCGACTCGTCGATGAGAACAACAGAGCTTACGATGAGGGAAGACGATCGTTTAAGATGGCGATGAACGAGTTTGCAGACCAGGTAAGATATGCTACACAGTCCAGTGGCGTATCCATTAACAATAGCAGTGGACATGTTCCTGATGGAAACACGGTTACGTATTACTTTTGGTAATCATTATTTACGACAATCTAAAACTTGACTAGTTAGATGGTCTGACGCGATCGCATGGGGTGTTCTCAAGGATTTTAAGGTAATGGACAGGTGCAAAATATAAAGCATGGCAACCAAAAGAGGAAATACTTAATTTTAGGGAAAGCACGAGTAATGTGTGTGTGTGTGTATTTGGGTTTTGACAGACGTGTATCAATCATCAGATATGATTATTTACGTCTGGGGACCGACCTTTAACGTCACCATCCGAAAGACGTGACTCAGATTCGAACCTGCGCCCTCGGCTGAATCAGTTTATAACTTCCATTGTTAGTTGGATTACAGGCGCACGCCACAACGCCCCGTATTGAAATATGCGACGCTTTTTATTGAAAATAACTCATAAAAGACAACCAATATCACGCTTGAAACTTACACGAAGTATCATTAATTAATGTAAAATTTACGGGATTTTAGGAAATTTCTTGTAGTGACGTTTGTAAAATTGTTCTCTGACTTAATTGTGCCAATATTAACTACTAACTTAAAGTTTGCATACAGTTTTTTTTACAGAAGATTTTTTTTCTTCAATTTACAATCGCTACAGGATATGAGTAAAATTCGAAACAAGTTTGACGTGAAAGCGAAACCACTCAATACAGAAAGAAAGCGGAACTCGACAGTGACGTCATCATCGTCATCGACTATACCGTCATCATGGGATTGGAGAAAGGAGGGCAAGGTCAATCCTGTTCGGAACCAAGGCCAGATGGGTTCAGCTTTGCCGATGAATGTAGCTGGTTAGTTGATCAGGGAAGCATTTCACAAAACCGTCGCAAGTTCGCCGACATCCCATTGAAACTCGCGTATTGTAATTAACACACTTTTCAATGGGATGTCGGTGAAACTGAACAATGACGGTTTCGTCAAACGGTGTCCTGTATCCTGTAATTATTTGTCATTTTAATCACCATTATCGCGATGAAATGAAATGTACCGTTGAGCGTTTTCGCAGCCAAAATATGAAAGTTAATTGTTAACTTATTGAACTCAAATGGCTGTTGTACACGTTTGCGTCATTACCCGCGCTAATATCTAGTCTGTAAAAGTAAAGCCCCAGTCAAACCGACCTCCGGACTGTCCCGGAGGCGTAATTTTTTTTCCCACTTGAGCTCCGGACCCCAGTATGAACTCATTTGCATACAGCCAATCAGAGCTCATCTTGTCAATAACGAAGCTGTGACGTCATAAAAATCTATTTTTGGAATTTCTCAATTTTTTTCTTCATTTTCCGAAAGAGCATCAAAAATAATGTCCAAATGTCGAAAACCAATTGAATAGGTTAAGTATTGGCTGAGATATGACCATCTGAATAAAGATTGCCTATGAGAACTCAGTGTTATATTGCTCTGGCTCATAACATTAGGAGCCAGAGCAATATAACACTGAGTTCCATAGGCAATCTTTTATTCAGATGGTCTCAGCCAATACTTAACCTATTCAGTTGGTTTTCGACATTTGGACATTATTTTTGATGCTCTTTCGGAAAATGAAGTAAAAAATTGAGAAATTCCAAAAATAGATTTTTGATGACGTCACACTTCACCACTCTTCGCGTGCTAAAGCTTTACGGATGCGAAATTCGAAAAGATGATGCGAAGCTCTAGCTTCACACACAGCGCATGGTGGGCGTGCATAGGCATAGGCTTGCAAATGTTTCATTTGTGCTCTAGCATGTATATACCGTATATAGCAAATTTACTGTAGATCTACACCTCTAATAATAATATCAGCTCATGAAATTGCTGTGACAAATTATTACTTAGTACTAATTTAAAGTTACTCTAGCAATCAAAGATAGGCCTAATTATCGCCATCGAAGCCACTATATAGGGACTCATTAGCTGATCCGGGATGGTCCGGTGTCATCCGTGTTGACACCGTGTTGACAACGTGTCGGTCCGGGATGGTCCGGTTCATTCGACTCAATTTCACCCAGGATCACCCCGGATCTTGATATCTCTTGATCCGGGGTGTTCCGTGTTAATCCGGGGTGCTCCGTGTTCGGTCCGGCTTCGGTGTGACTCTGTAAAGTCAATTGTGTTCGCATTGTTCATTTGCAATAATTTTTGTACGATGTCACCCATACATGGCGCGTCAGGGACTGGATCAGTTGTTGACACAATCTTGCGTCAGGACATTGACGGCTCTTGTGTAACGGCCTTTTTTAAAGTTTATTCTTACCCTTGCATACATAATGCATGTAGAAGGAACGGTAAGCGTTTGCTGGCTAGCATAGGCGTATGAGGTGAAGGGCGTGGAGCTGTACCCCCCTCCCCCTCTCCCCAGTTAATATTTGTCATTTTCTAACATCACCTACACATCTCCTGCCATCATCCCTACTACGCCACCTGCTTAGCATACTGGGAGGCACTCTTTTTCCGAAGGTTCATATTAATTCCGAAGAGTTTCCCAAGCAGGGGTTCATAATTCCCGAACATGTACATGTCATTTGTTGCGTTATTCCGGAGGTTCGTAATTCCGGAAATGAAATAGAGTTCTATGTTATCAGTGTCATTTACAGAATTTCGGAATTACGAACCATATTTCTTTTTTTTGAAATACGACCCTTAGGAGTAACGAACCTTCGGAACAACGAACCTTCATAATTATGAACATTTGGGAAAACAACATGTAGCCATTACACCACTATATTGATGTCCCATTCAGATGCCGTAGCTAGTTACTCGTCCATCTACGACCAGACTTACCTGTACGATCTGGCTGTCGACGAGGTGGTTGACTGTTGTCTTCCTGATCCCATCGAAGACTCTCGCGTCTTCGATTGTGTACATGATCACGACGGGCTCTGTCTGGACGGTTCCTATCATTCTGGCTCTGCTCCAAACGTCTGCAATAACGCATCGTGTAAGGCCGTCGCATCGGTAGGTATTTTTGTCAATTTTTGCAGATGTTGTCAGGTGGTAGGGGGTCCGGCTAACTTTTGGTCCCACACCAACCACATCCCTCTCCCATCGCTAAAGGTCTAGCGATGCATCGACTTGTAAATTCATATTTAGTAAGCATCCATCATTTTTTGCAATAGCCTTACGATTCAGGTTGTAAATGCTGTGCCACATGCCCTACATCATGTGCACGATATACATTAACTTCATGAGACTTTAAAACTGATTTCATCCGCTTTTGGGTTTGGGTTCACACAATATAACGGGTGTATTAAAAAAATATTTAAAAAAAAATCTCATTTTATTATTCATTTTTGTCTCTCTCTCTCTCTCTCTTAATTTTTCCAAAAATTTTCCCACTCATTTTCTTCAGTGTAACGTTGGTAAGTCCGTAACTCAAGGGAACGAATCGGCACTCGCTGAAGCAGTCTACTTCACACCCGTCGTGGTAGCCATAGACGCAAGCCAGCCGTCTTTCCAATTATACGTCAGCGGCGTGTACAGTGATCCCAACTGCTCGTCGACGGAATTGGATCATTCCCTGTTGTTGGTAGGCTACGGTGTTTCTTCAGTGGGGACCGAGTACTGGATATGCAGGAACACATGGGGTAAGAATCCTTGCCTATACGTTGCATACGAGGCGTCATTTTTGCCTGACGTAGAAATGCATCAGTGATTGCCGTAGTCATTGACGTGCCATGCGAGGGTGACATCGAACAAAAAGCGATTTAAAAAAGAACAGTTCTAACCATGTTTTTAATAGATGACACATGTTTCACATTGTCGACTAGCGCAGATAATAACGCAGTCCAAAATGACGCTTTGTGTGTAACGCGTATTAAGCACACCGCACACTATACGATCTGACTAAGATCTGATTTTGGAAGAATTTGCAATGGCATTTGATGTGAACATTCATACGTCGAAAATCTTAATCATCGTAGATCTAAAAGGTCATTATGATTAATGTAATCTAAATGTCAAATTTCAAGCTTCCTTGAAGGAAGAAACCCTAAATCGGCTCAGACTTGCAGTGAAGTCAGAAAGGTAGTGCGATTGTCTATGATTTGGCTTTTAGTCTGACAAGAAAGCTTAAATCCACTAAAATTCCGGTTGTTAGTATTCTGATCATTATTTTGAACATAAATCAGGTAGATGATGTTTTTTCAGATTTACAAATCGAATGTAACTGCCATTTCTTCGAAATTCGGATCGCATGAGGGTCGTAAAGTGTGCGGTGGGCTTTAGAGAATCCACTCATAACTAGAAAATGTACAACTTTGAACTGAGATGCAAGGTTCCGTATCAGGACGTCTGAACCTGGAATATGAAACCTAGACAATTACCCTTAAAAACTACCCTATTGGACAATTACACCCCACCACCCCCTTGGACAACTACCCATCCTGAGATGGTACTCTTACTCTTAGGTGATACAGTGGTATTGTTTGTGAATTCAGAGAATTTTTTCTTCTTCTTGTTTTTGATTTCCATCACCTATTTCTTGCATGAAATTTGTTTTCTCACGTATTTCAAATCATTATGAACATTATTGAATTTTGAACTGAAACTAAAATGGTTACAAACGTAAATGACCAATTATAGTGTTTATAGTATAACCTTTTTTCACCAATCTCTTCTTTGTTCCCAGGAGAAGAGTGGGAGAGAATGGCTATATCAACATTGTCAGGAATCACAACAATATGTGTGGTATCGCAACGGACGCTATCTACCCGTCAAACAAGTAAATGCACTGGCCATGAAGGGCTGACACCTCCCCCACCCCTTTTTTAATGGCAGAAAGGACGGAAAGGAGAGAAAGGGAGCGCGAGAAATGGAACAGAAAAGAAGACGATGCTACACCCTCCCATACCCTCCCCTTAACTAATTGCCTTGTTAATTTCATCAAACGACTGGTGCCTCCCCCCCATCTCTTCCATGATTTTGATCCACACTGAATCGCAATGAGTGAAATGTATCATCGTCCTCAGCTACGCTCTACTGGTCTAATCCATGTGATCACTGGTTGATTTAGGAGAAATAACCTTATTACACTGTGTATAAAGTGCACCAATCACCTACAATTAAATTGCTTACAGCTAGGATGTATAAAATTAACCTGAGAATACTTCACTCGGCTTTCTATTGGCCAGCGGGTTAAGGAGTATAAAGAAAATGAAGAATAACATAAAACTGCGCGCACGGAACCCATGTACCACTTGGATTCCGTGCGAGACCTATTTTGCGACCTTTTAGAACCTAAAATTGCTATGAAGCTAATTTTAGACCCCAAAATGTGTGAATTTAGATTGATTACGATCATACCAATTCAGCTCCACTTTCACAAAAATACGGTGACCGTTAATTACTGAATTAATTAATAATAACAATACACGGGCCGGCTGGATGTGCGTATCATAACCAACACGAAAAAGCCAACAAAAAGCCAATATTGGCATTGGCTGGAATAAAACGTATAAAGCGCTATCTCGTTTTTCAACGGCTGGTTCAAAATTACCGAATATTTGTGGGGCACTACAAATATTAGAAATGGTTATATTTATGGATATTTCAGCCGTCTCTGAACCGATTTTGATCAAAAAAAGATGATTTTGTCATTTAAATTGTATATTCTTTCAACTTTGACACTCAGTTTTTCATTATCTCACAAACAAATATTTTGTGTAGCGCCCTCTGCAACAAAACTCAACTATCCTTTAACATAATCATGCACATTGAATAGTAAGCTTAGAGAATTTCAATTGAAAATGCTTTATAATATTATATATACTAAATTAAATTTATATACATTTAAAATGGTTAATAGTAATTTATGTTCTTTTTGTGGTAAATATGAGGAAACTTACGAGCATTTATTTTGTCTTTGTGAGAAAGTAAAACCAATTTGGGAAGAGTGTGGGAATTTATTTAATTTAGTAGAGATTACAAATATAAATTGGAAAGGTATCCATGTAGGGATAGTTGAGTTAAACATAGGGAAGGAACAGTTATTGAATCATATCATAATTTTGATAAAATATATGATATTTATAGATAGTAAAATAGACAAAAACCACCAACTTATTTGGAGATTAAGAAAAGGTTATTAGAAAATAGAAAGGAGGAGAAGAAATTAGCTGGGGACCGAGGTACACTCACATATCATTTTAGAAAGTGGGACAATTTAGAATAGCTTCGTGCAGAATAAATAAAATAAGGAAGGCGAATAGAAGCAATGAAATGGACATGGCTGATATAATGGTCGAGATTCTCACAAAATGTAGGCATGTTTTCGTGGGTATTTGTGTGGGTGTCTGGGCACGTGTGTGTATGTGTGTATGTAAGTGTTTGTGTTTGTGTGCGTGTGTGTGTGTTTTTAATGTCTTTTTATTTTCATGCCTTCTTCATGCATGCATGTTTCATGCTTTATTTGATGTAAATAGTAATAAAATCATAGGAATAATAGGAATAAAATCACACATGAGCATAACAAATAAAATCATATCATAAGATTATAAATGCCAAACAAATATTTTTGAACTGAAGAGATTAAAATGGTGGTTTGCAATATTTGAGCAATATAAAACAATAATGTATCCATATTTATTGATCTAGGGCATAAATATATATAGTATGAAAGCAATGAAAAGGGCGAGTGTTGAACGGTTGAACGATATTTAAGCTATGGAATGATTTTCATGAACCTAAACATATTTAGTACTTTTTATTTATCTACTTTTCAGAGGACCTCTCCATTTCCACAGAATTTAAATCAAGAAAATTATTCTACTTTTTCTTTTTCAAGGTATTAATTGATAGATTGTTCTCTGTTTTAAATATAATCATGCTCTGTATAAATTTTGCATAGTATTCATTATTATACTATTTGTATTTGGGGGGAAATGAATGAAAACAAAATCAAAAGATGTTTCTGTGATTCTAACAGAAAGAAAATCATATCTTGGTTGTAATCAAGGAACATTTGCGAATATTGCCCATGTTTGTTCTTCTGTGATTGAGGCAACCTTTCATGTTTTATTTATGTTTATAGAAGATTAGTAGAAAGAACCTTTATTGATAGTAATTTGTTTTCACGCTCCTTTAGAAATAGACCTAAGATATGTTGTTCCTCAGTCTGAAAGTGCATTATCATGATAATCAGAGGCATCAAAACAAAAAACGATAAGTTAAGATGGTATGCATACATCATACATAGAGAGAGAGAGAGAGAGAGAGAGAGAGAGAGAGGAGGGGGGGGGGGGTGAATAATTTACCCAGAACAAACGGAAGTGGATTTTCCATACTTGGAAGGCATATAAAGTCATGTAACAGAATTAATGATGAGATGATTATGAGGCGATCATATATACCTTTTGTTTTGTGTCTCCCTGTATTAATTTGTCAAGCTTTCTATCTAAACCTCATGATCTTCTTCAGGACTCATGTTTATAATTGACAGGTTTATTGATGTTTATAATGGTGTAGCGTTTTAATCTGCATCATGCATTTCTGAGTGGTTAGTCTGTAAAATGTGGAGTGATCATTGATACTGTATTGCGTATTATGTGTGACATCATGTTTTTCTTGCTTTCGTACGCGTGTTTGTATTTCATTCCTAGATATTTTTTTCTCTCTCTCGTTATTCACTTGCTTTCTCTTTTTTAATCCCCCTCTCCCCCTCTCTCTCTCTCTCTTGGTCCGTCTCCATCTTTCAGCGTCTACTTACACCACGCCTTTTCTCTCTTTCAAACACTCTCCAATCCAATCCTTTCTTGTTTTCTGTGAAAAGCGCCTTACACTTTTTCTTTCTTCACGTTGCCCACCTCTTATCCGACTTATTCCAGTTTACGTGAATAAAGCTCTGAGGCGATAATTCAAAATGTTAATGGTTTTAATAATTATTTTATTCAATTTCTTGCGATATATCCCCTTCTACCATCTCTCAACAACAAGAAAATGTTAAATACCATGGGTTCAATCAGTTATAGATCAAACTTTCTCTTTTATACATATGTACAAAGACATATTATCTTTTTGTTATTCTCTGAAAGTGCGTATAGTTATGATTATGTACACACGTATGATAAACCCAATACACAATCAGTATCGGAAGTGTCGAAGGGATTATATTTTCTTCAATTTACAATTTCCTAGGCTCATGAGAAAAAGAAACGACTAGTACTATTGTTTTGTCTTGAAATGTCTGCATTTGGGGAAATCTTACTTTGAGTGTTTTATTTTAAATGGATATTATTTGTTACCATTCAATATCCTGCGTCACGGTTGGTTCACTAAATTATTGATATCTCAACGATAAAACTATTGTCAGTCTAAATGAAACTCTATTCATGCTGATTAATCTCACAATATACACAAATAGCAATTCATGAATAATAACAATGTATTATGATTAACAACATAGATATTTCTTGCCGGACAAATAAAACCAACGTAACTGTTGTCCTCCTGGAGCTGACAATCGATTAAATCTTAGAACAGCTAGCTGCACACACACACTCAAAATATTTTTACCAAATGACCTTAACAACAATTTGTGTTACCTTTATAAACAAAACACAACTACAACAAACATATCAAATCCATATAGACTCGGATATATTAGGTCTACGACATAACCACATAAGTTGCTGATCACATGATAAAACAATCATTTAAAGCAAATGACAGTCTTACTGCTTAGATAAATACATGGAATTATTGTCTCTACAATTACTGAAGAGATAATAACAAACATTTGTTGTTATTACAACAAATTCAATATTCCGCAAGTTCTATTGTTAAGCCAGTCATACATATTCTTTGTTTCTACTTTATTTACATGCAATTATGTACACTCTGTCATATATATTAGCAAAATAAGTTAATATATTAAAAACGTGTGTAGAAAGTCGTGAATGAATGAATGCAAAGTGATTCCCTTTCTGAGAACATTAAACATCTATTCATATATATATGTTTACATATTCAAACATTTCGGATATCAATATCACGTTATATATCCATGAACATGGGAAATATATCACAAAGAAATTCACCGGCTTTCAGATGGTTCTAGAATCAAAGAGCCTGTAAGAATAGCGATTTTGTTCAATACAGTTCGAACAAAGAGCATACACCTCTCACAACGTAACGCACATTGCAAGACACCAATTCACTTTCCCTTATTCAGGTGTACTGCACACCAACTGACAAAATCATTACAACACAGGCATTAATGGAAACGATCATTACAATATAGACATAAATGGAAATAAATTTATATAATATACATTTATAAGATGTAATGATAAAAACACTTTACAGGAGCATTGGATGCTTGAAATATATCACTTGAAAGAAATTGTGATTGTACATGTATATAAGAATAAACCTTCGACAATTTATAAGATATAACATGGGTCTATATCCTATTCAGATCTACGGATCATAGACATAACATAAACATAACTTACATTGCATCATTGTGATGGGAAATAGACACGTATTATGATGCTACTAAATATAACGACAATAATCCTGTAAATCGAGAGATGCGTTCCATCAAACGCCATTTTCCAAACCATTTAATGGAGATTTCTCTCCATCTTATTACCCCCTGTCTTACTCCTCTCTGTGTTACTCTCTGTATTACTCTCTGTCTTATATACAAAGACTGTTGTATGCAAGTCTCAAAGAAGTCTAGATTGTAGGTATACACCATTTGATCTTGATTAGTTTAATACAAGAATATTATTACAACGAGATCAAAATGACTAATTCCTTTCTCTTACTGCATAAATGAGTTTGACTTGAAATGCCACAAATATGACCATGATTAGTTGCATACAATAATAGTAAAACGAGATAGGGTAGACTCTCTCTAAATACAGCAATGGTAGTTGCATGCATGTCACAAATCAATTACATACATAATATTATCATGATTAGTTGAATACAATAATATTTGAACGAGATAAGGTTACTAATTTCTCTCATATTACATCGACGACTGTTACATATATACATGTCACAAATAAACTAGATTGTATGTATACACGATCTGATCACGATTTGATATCAAAATATCACAACGAGATTAAGATGACTAATTCCTCTTCTTTACTACATCAATAACTGTTGCATGCATGTCACAAACTAGACTAGATTATATCACAGTGTGAAACATGATTAGTTGGATGAATCCGTTCTTGGAAATGATGTAATGAAAAAATACTTAAGAGTGATAACAGTAATAACACGACATGTATGGTTCATATGGTGATATGGTTTGAATGGATTTGTAAGAGTGCATTGAGTAGATAAACTGTTTTCTTGTCACAGTTCAACCACATTCACACTCTGCAAAATATAATCATACTTTACAACATTGTATATTCGTCAAACTTTGTATGTTCATGAAGCACGACATACTCTCAGGCTATTAAACAATCATGAACAACACGTCAAAGAAGTATTGGCCTTACATGGCATGTAGTTCAAGATATAGACATTAATAATGATTCATTTAAATTATGTCAACTCAAATCCAATGTGTATGGATGTTCTATTTTCATTTGACTGAAGAGTAAAACAAAGTAAAAAAAACATAGTTAAAAAATTACATGCTATAATGATTATGATATATTTACACACATGAACATATCAAATATTCCATCATGTTTATGTACATCTTATCAAGAAATGAGAATGTTCACTTCTTGGCTATAACGATTAAATTTAGACAAAAATGTGTTCAATACTTTAATGTCAAAAGCAAGAATTTATTGGATAGGACAGAAATAAGTCTAAAGCTAGTCTAGATCGAGTATATACATTCTACACACGGTATTTTCAACAATCTTTCTTGATAATGGATGAATTATCGGTTAAACAGGAAAAGTTCGATACAAATTGCTTTACCCGTAGTTCATGAAATAAATCCTGGTATAAGACCAGAAATTCTTACAGAATAAATACATGTTTAATCGTGATGAAGGATATATCAACAGATCCTTAAGGATTAGATTCCTGATGACCTTGTTATGATAGTGCAATGCAATATATGTCATCATCATTACAGAATAGCCAATATGAGTACACAGAAGCCGGTTGGAATTGTTATCAAACAATCAGAGAGAGTTTAGATTTGTTCAAATTCAATTCGGTTCTGTTCAATTCATTTCACATTTCACATTTCACGTTCCACATTGTCAGTTTTATTTACCAGAAATGTAATGATAGTAACAATACAATTTCTTTTTTGGATACAAATAAGTTCATATAATATATTAAATCAGTTTAGTTGTTTGTAGTTACTTATAAACTAAGGACTTAAGTAAAATTAGAAAGAGGAAATGAAGAAGCCTAAGGTAAAAGCATAGCTTGTTGGTTGTAACCTGTATATCGTAGGCTCTAGGTTGTATTGCAATAGATTTTTTCATCATTATAACCCATCTTATGGTTATCCTATTTACATCACCAGGAACCCCCTTTATATGATTTTGTAAAATGGTAAGGGTTCACAAGCCGTCAAACTTTTGCTTATCTTGAAGCTTCAAGTGTGATTGAAATAAACTTCTGGTTTTAATACATGTAAACTGATGGTATACTAAGTACATGTAGTACTTCTATTCAGAACTGAATAAATGTCATGAAATGAAATTTAAACAAAAGATAAATCAATTTCTGCCCCTAGCCATTTGATATTTTCAGTCGAGTCTTTACAATGATACGGACAAAAGAGATACTGAAACAATAAATCCAGGAGCTTAGTCAATCAAAACAGGTTAGGGCAATGGCATCTTTTTTTCTATACCATGCTTTAAGATTCAAGGAGAAAAAGTACCAAGCTATTAAGTTGTTTATACTTCTTTGAAAGACATTTTATAGCAGTAAATAAAAAGATGTTTACTGTGTGTTGCATTGTTTCCTTATATTCCTCTTCTCTGTCTGGATTTCTTTTCGGTTAAATCTATCGTTCTATCTTTTGAATCCCTCTTAATACTGGCTTCCTTCTATATGCGCTTTCTACTTTTCTCTCTCTTTCTCTCTTTACTAGGATGTAATATGATGTGCTTGCAGTAAGCACAAATGCTTTGCTCATATCAAAGTACTTTCGAAGAGGCTGCAGAGAATCGCCCCGAAAATAAATCGACCTTCTCCATATGCGTCAACATAATTATAAAGTTATTAATTAAAAGTATCGAGACATGGCATCAGCAGTAATATGTTTATGATACTATATTCCATGCATTTTAACTTGAGATATCCTTCAATTAGTATAATTAGTTATCAGGGTAGCCTGGTTACCGCCACACTCGACAAGTTTCATTTTCAAGTCCGTAGTAGTCTGCTGCCATCACGTGGTCTGATGAGGGTCATCTTCTCTAACGTTGATACGTTGTTGCTTGACGGCCAAACCACATATTACTTGAGCGTTGTCGTCAATCCCTCTTCTATGGTTATGGAAACATAAGAATACCAGAAATAAAATATATATAATGATGGTTTTCTAAAAATAAGTACCTTTCAATTATGTAATGCATTTTTGCAGATGAATTTGAGAGAGGTAAATTCTATATTATCTATTTAAATAATCATATGATGTTTAATTATTACATGTACATCAACATATTAACATTAACTATCTTATAACGTTAGATGTAGGATAATGACATGGTATATACAGAAAGGGGTCGTCTTAAGCATAAGCTTGTAGTGACGTCCTCTCAAAAATGAATATAAGAATACATACAATATGAAGCGATGCATGAAAATTAGATTAGGCAGGAAGCAAGATTTTTAAAAAAGCATAGAAAGAAAAGGGACAGAGAGGAGCGGGTAGGGAGAGAAAGTTACATTTATGATAGTATTGGGAGGAGTACATATATATCAAGTCAAGTTGTGCATGTATAAATAATCATCTTTTGACAGCTACTATTCATGACAACAGGGACATTCTTAAAATAAATTATAAGTTAACAATATTTTAAAATAAGTTAAAAATAAGCTTCCAGAGATTGAAATTCATGTGATCAGATATCTAACGAGTAAATAGTTCACAACCATTTATATGGAAACTTTTTATTTATATTTAAATTTAAATTCCAATCAGTTAGGCGATGGATTAATTCACATGTCTACTTTCGAAGAAGAGAGAAATTGATGTAAAATGCTAGGATATCATTTAGTAAAACCAAAATTAGATTTGAATTTGACAACCATTTGCAAGCAATTTTATATTGATAAATAATTTTGTTCAAAAAGGTACTACTAGCATTACATTTCAGGCAGGGAAGATTTGATAAATATATATATATGAATCTCTATCATGAACAAGGTAGCAGGCAGAGGAAGAGGAGACACGCATAGGCCTACTCTCCGTTCTTCATGAAATGTTATTCTTTTATTTTTTTATGACAGAATTAAGAATAAACAGGCAGTTTGATTGAAAAAATGCAGGCCACAAACAACATTATTCATCTTTAACATGTTCTGAAAAAACATTGTGATTCGTAGGAATGTTTTCCAATATACACTCGTATATTCAAACTCATGAATAATGCTATAGCGTAAGAAGAATGTTTTATCTTTCTACTTATCACCATGGTTCTAAGTAGAGTTTATGTTTGCTAAGATAGAGCAGTGTGATTCGTTGGAATTTCCCTCCAATATATGCTCGTAAATTCAAACTCATGGATATTGCAATATTTTAAGAAGCATGTTTTATCTTTCTACTTTTCACCATGGTTCTAAGTAGAGTTTATTTTGCTGAGATGCATGCTACATGATTATTTGACACATTTCTTTATGTAGAGCTATAGATAAGATAAGGGAAAGTTTTTGTCCTTTCATCAGATATTAAGGTCATATCACTTTTAAAAAAGAGGATAAAGTACAATGAGCATTTCTGGCTCATACATCATGTACATGAAGGAAAAGTACCTTTTCACTAAAAATGTTCATATAGTTGTAGAGAGTCTTTTTCTCTATGTTTGTTATATTTCAGTTTCCGGATATCATTACACAGATCAAGAACAAACCTATTGCTAGACGTGATCATTTTAATCAGGCCAGAATACATATTAAAAGCAGCTTAAATTATGTGTTTGTTTATTCTTTGGTACCGATTGGGCGGAGTTATATATGGATAATGGAACATAGCCTACTTTGAATCGATGGAATGCCAGAAAGAGGGAGAAGAATCAATCGAAGGATATGTATGTAATCTATTGTTATATCTTACCCGACCATGCGTCACGGTGACAGTCAGCTTGCCTTCACTGTTTACCTCAGAAATCAGTGGATCCAGTTTCGCATTGGTATGACACAAATCCAACCTATAGTAATAAAACAGTACATTTCGGGGGCACCATACATTATCTTCTGAACTAACCTGACTTACGATACTCTCTTAAAAGGTCGTCAGAGATGTATGCTATATGGTGTGAGAATAGATTACAATTTAATATACATAGGAACTTGCATAATTTTGCTCTGTATTTATATTGCATGACTGCAAACCATGGTATCATAACTCTGTATGTAGGATACATCAAGTCCATGAACATAATGATGAATAAAATAAATAAAGTATTGAGTTTTAAATTCATCTTAAGAAAATTATATTGTTATGCATAAATCCTGAAATGAAGAGATCATCACATTATGTAAACTATTGTAAAATCCCATATAAAATGATATACAGCACCCTGTCATCTTATCTTTCAGACAACTTACTCTGAGATGCATTCCAAACCTTTATGAAACTACCCCTAACTAATTTAGCAGTAATAACGATAGGTGGCTTGTGGGGCAAAGTGTTTTGCCCTAATCAATTTTCTTTTGATAACATAATTAAAATGTGTTAAATTAACGCTAGTTTTCCTCTTATGATGCCTATAAGATCAAACATATTTATAATCAGGTATTTAGGTTGTATCAACACCATGTAAGCATAAATTATATTTCTAAAGGAATGGAATAAATTATAATTCATATTTGTTATCTTAATATCTTTGTAAATAACCGATTTGAACAAAGCAAGTGCTCAATCCAATGGTCAAATGTTAGTGAACAGACTGAACATATTTTCTCACATAAATATGCAAATGAGCGTTCATTAAAAAGATAATGAAATTAATATTTTTCATAACTTGCCATGATCCAAGATCCCAGTTGAAAATATGAATTTTGATATCTCTCTACTAGCAGCTTTTTTGCATATTTTGCAAACATTACTCCTAATATTGATTCAAAAACTTGTCCACCTTTTTCATTGACTTTGAAAACATTGCATTGAACGCTTGATTTGTTCCATATTCATTATTAACCACGATATTGAGATGAAAATATGAATTTTAATCTCTTTAATGTTGTCTCTGAAAATACTATCGTTGTGTTCACTGACCTTAAAAACATCATTTTAAGAGCCAAAATCTTTGAATTCAGTATTTAAATGCATATTTTCCAATAAGACAATAAACTTATTTTATATTATGGAATTTTAACTGCTTTCCACTACTTAGATTTTCTCAAACGTACAGTATGTTGTTAAGAGTAGTACCTGCATTAAGGACAAAAAGAGAATACTAGTAAAGAGAGGGACTGAGAGAGAGAGAGGTAAAGAAAATGAAGAGAGAAAATAATCGCAGTAAAAGGTAACCTAATGTGCCGTTCCACAATGTGTTGTACATGTAAATTTCTAAGATTTTGATTATAATGTGGCAATCGATCATTACCCTGGTAAATCAAATGAGACTCACTCTATGCTTGTTAGGTGTGGATGAGTCTTCATGAGTTTGATGATCTCAGCTGCCTTCTCGGTGTACAGGTCAATATAGGAAATGGACAGTTTGGTGAGTCGAGGACATGATGTTTTAACCGCCTTGCAGAATGACACGGGATTATCCAGTGTAGTAGATCTAGACGATGTATCAAGTAAATGTCCCTGGATGTGAAGGTGAGTTAGATGATGGAACGGACAGCAGGCCATTATGACGATGTCTGGTGAGACATTCTCCCGTCTTGACCAGTCCAGTTTGAGAGTTTTCACTCGGGGACATGATGTATGAAGTCCAAGATTCCACAGACTGGTCACATGCTTAACATCCACAGATAGCTCATCTACTGAGGTATTTTGACGAGTCTACAGGAAACAGTGATGCATAAAGGGCTTTAAAGGCTCACTACATATGATTTGAATGGAAACCAACGCTAATGTAAGAAATTTTATTAGATAACCTGACCCGTTATTGTTTTAATATAATACTTTTACTGTCCATATCATGCTTGGTAAATATTCCACAAATATACAATAATAAAACTTGAAGGGTTTTCATCAGTTTAAAGTAAGAAGAAATAAACAAACGCGTATTTTTGTGGAAAATGGAACAAAGAATACAACATTTTTGAACTTTTGGATGCCGAGATTACACATGATATAGAGAATCTTCAATTGGCATTACAGTCAATATTCGATACCGTTCCGGATGAACTACCGTATAACCGATTTCTTTTTCCAAAATATTAAAAATACCTCTCTGTTTTCCATTTTAGTGATCCAGCGGATTATGTTCCATTAGGCCTAAACGTGTATAGCCCTCCCTTTACAAAAAGGTTTGTCTATCATAAGACTCTAGAAAAGGTGTTTGCAGTATTTTGGATACAAAACAATTAGAGGATTACCCCCTGTATGACAAAACACATCATGACCGCATTGACAATACAAGTTTTCTCACATCATTAGCATTATCGACGTTCAAAATCCCTTAACGTTTTATTCTTTCTCCGCTTTTTCTGAAACCTTCGTTAAAATGTTTCGTTATTTTGTCTGTTTCCACCAACATGACCAAAGCCAACTTACTAACGAGGGTTAATCCTCCCTTTTCAGTGGGAGATGACGGGATTGTAGTACTCATTATCATCTTTTTATTGTGATATTCGTTCAGCCAGACTAAACAGAAATTATTCAAACGACTTTACATTACTGAAAGTTACACATTTGATGATGAAAAAATAAACAACAAAAATCTCTATAGGAAATAGCAAACGGCAATCATTCATTAATCGATATTTAACGAGCTTGAAAATATGCATGTTTAAACTTCATTCCAAATTTAAAACATTATAACCGTGCATGTATAGATGTTTGATATAATTATGAAACCATCCATAGATTAACCTAACAGCCCGTAGTATGTCGTTTTTACTTGATTTCAAGACAAATGACATTATCCTTTCGGCAATTCCTTTATCATTCATATTAAGTCTGTCTAGTTTTTCGGAACCCCTTCCTTTTGAGCTTGAAACAAAAAGAGGATTTTGACTTCAATCTTGGAATAGTAAAGATACATACCAGTGTCTCTCCATCATCCATGTCAACTCGGCTGATATCCCTCAAGCTGAGTGACTGGAGGCGTGGTAGCGAGAGAATGGAGTGTAGTCGACATGGAGTTATGGAAACATACCCCATACTCAGCGTCTGGATCTGTGCAAAGACAATTTATCAGTTCACACCAAAGTGAAATCCACGATGCGATCCAATTATTGTTTTTATTAACATAAACACCTTTTCAAATCACAGCTAAAATCAGATGAATCTGCATCTCAGTAACTGTATCATTCACTAAGTCTGATTATTTCGTCTCTATTTCTGCTATAGTTCAAAGGGATCAACATATTATAATAAACAAAAAAGCATTTCAATATATGTGGCATAATGTATTTCAATAGAGGTACTTAAGGTATTGTATCGGTGGGATGACATTACATCAAAATGATATCTTCAAGAGAGTATGTTATAATTTTCCCCTTTGTTTTCAGTAGGCTTATTTCATCTTTTTCCTTCAACATGGATTAGTAAGCATTTTATTAATTCTTCTAAATTCAATAGATACAAAAGGACGCTGGCATGAATACATATCGCTTCAGATATGTGATACATCTGTCACTGGACAGACACGCGAGTTGACATTGTGCTTGCCATATTGTTGATATCAGGTATATTTTAAAAGAAAATTGTGAGAACAGTCAATTGTGAGAACAGCAATAGTTGTTCCCTGATAACTTGGTCATGTGGACTACGGTTAAAATCAATTAAAATCGTTAAGTTATAAAACATTATAATCCAAACAGAAATTATTCATCTACTGTTACAAACTTTTAGTTGAGGAATACATTAGAAGTATTTTTTTCATTTGATTATTTTTGTTAATTAATTTTCATAGATGAATTACCTTATCTATAAATCGAAGAAAAAAAGACCGAGGTATTATGTTTGGTTATTCATAGTAGGCATATTAGAATGTAACATTTCTACATTACCCAATAGTAAAGAATAGCCATCTGTCGATAGTCAATAATGATAATAATATCACATGTTATGCAATACATGTGTGTTAAAAAAATACTTTAAAAATCCAAGTGATTTTTAAGATTCCTATATATTTTAAATTCCATGTTTACATTAAGTAAGAAGGGGGCATCATTCTTCTTAAATGAGCACGTAATGGTTCTTACTTCTTAATACTTTTCAGAAAAGGACAAACCTTCTAATATCTCTATCTGATGAGAAAGCGATATAAAAAATTGCCAAGAAAGATCAATAAGTGATAAATACAAGAAAATAGTCTACGAGAAAAAACATTGACAGGGGCTGAGAAAGCGAAAGACAGCGAGCTTGAGAGAAAATGAGAGAGGGAGAGAGAGAGAGAGAGAGAATGAGAGAGGGAGAGCGAGAGAGAGAGATAGAGAGCGTGGAGAAGCATAAGTAAGAAAGAGAGAAATGAGACTTAAAGAAAGAGATGGGAGGACAAGATCAGAAAGAGAAAGCTACATAGGAACAAAGTTGAGTAATAGAGAGACGCACTCTATCCTAATACATAAAAAGAAGTACTCTCATATTCCTCAGAAGCTGTAGGATCGATTAATTACACTGATACTTTTATTTTACAATTAAATGACGGAAGTCTGTCCAAGCGCATCAACTTTCAAAGAGACGGAACGTTTTTTTCAAATAAGGGTTTAGTGGGTGTTGTGTGGCGTAACTAAAATATAATTGAGAAAAAAATCATGTATACCATAACAAATGAATGCATTAATAATGTAATTACTTAATTTCACATCAGCTGAAAAAACACAGTTTTAGATCAGGAGGGCCATTTTTCTGATGGGGAAGGGAATTTTTGTCGCAGGAGGGGAGGGACTGGCATCAAGCATTCCACACAAAACTGAAAGGCACAGCTGCCTTGCTTATACTTGTTTGGGAACTGTTTTTGTTTAATGTCCTTTTTTTCTTCTTCTCTCTTTTGTGTATTTTATATCTTTTTATCTATATTGTGCATGTAATATCTTTTTGGGACAATAAATAATCCACACCAAAAACGCGGAATACTAGGCCTATCTACAAGATATGCGCCTATTTTTAATTTTTCCAGGATGCATGAGTTTTAAGAGTGCAAAAGTATTTGTAAACTAATCGTTCCCATAGAAATCGTGTT
Source organism: Mesocentrotus franciscanus (assembly GCA_037976565.1). Lineage (NCBI taxonomy): Eukaryota > Metazoa > Echinodermata > Echinoidea > Camarodonta > Strongylocentrotidae > Mesocentrotus > Mesocentrotus franciscanus. Next base: position 24,147,875 of record CP137682.1, read on the forward strand.
TGGGTATACCTTTGATTTTGATGACTCGGAGAGCATCGTTGAGTAGAACTCATCACTCAGCTTCACACCGTCCAGATTCAGTGATCGAAGATTTGGCATGAAGAAGAGATTGCTCGCGTAATGAGAGGATGCAGCAGAACCCAGATCCGAGCCAAGGTGCGTTAGCTCCTCAATCTGGTGATGTTACAGGACAGGATGAATAAGGTAAATATTATTATCAAGTATAGACGACATGTATAAATTAAATATTCTCATTGTCATCAATGTAACATTATTAACCTCTACTTAGGCATTTAAAGCAAGGGAGAGAGAAGGGAGAGAGAAGGGAGAGAGATAGAAATAGACCGGGACAGAGACAAGGACATGCAGAGACATATTGAGAGACAGAGAGAGAGAGAGAGAAAAACCCAAGGGAAATGGGTGTGGTAAGAGCAAAGAAAGACAAACAATTGTGATTAATTATAGATAGTTAGTAAAGAGAGAACGTGTCTGTTCAAGCAGAATAAAAGTGTTATATCCGTGTATTTTTAAAACTATTTTTAACCCCCGTAAGTGATGTTTTCCTGGCATCTACTAACAGTAACACAATTGAGATCATAAAAAGCAGTGCATGATAACGTCTTTTAAATCAAGTAACAGTTTAATACACAGTTAAATCCAGAGTTATCATATTGTTAACAATATTTGCACTTTAAAGGTTTCTCTCCAGTGTGTGTTTTTTTCTTTTTTGGCGGCCCAAGGGGGGTTAAACCCCTAAACCCCCTCCCGTAGATCCGCGCCTAAATTTCATAATCTGAAATTACATGTTGGTCTACTTGGGCCTCGAGCCATAAAGCAAATTGAGATTCCAAGCCCGTTTTGAACATACATGTATTTTGCGTATGATAGATCATTCAAATTAGATTTGATCTTGAACAGAAAATAGATAAAAGAGAGTTTAGTTAAATTCAGTTGAAACACAGGCTTCTGAAAGGGAATGGATTTGTTATCTTAAATGGATAATTTATAGTGTGAGAAAGGGAAAGGAAAACTCTTATACATAATAGAGAGTTTTATTTATCATTGATATCATAAAGCATACATATATTTATGAGTATTTTGATTCATATCTTTTCTGCAGATTTGAATACAATAAAGTTATCCTGTTTCAAGTGGCAATCTGGTACGGTGTGAACTTAGTTCCCTTATTGATCCAGAAATCTTGTTTGGTATACCTTTGATCTTGATGCCTCAGTGGCCATCGTTGAGTAGAACTCATCACTCAGCTTCACACCTTCCAAATTCAGTGATCGAAGATTTGGCATGAAGCAGAGCCCTTTCGTAATGAGAGGATGCAGCAGAACCCAGATCTGCCGCCTTGTGCTTTAGCTCCTCAATCTGGTGATGTGAAAGGACAGGTTGAATAGCGTGAAAAGTATTATCAAGTAAAGATGACATGTCTGATTTAAATATTCTTCTTGTCATTAATGTAACATTATTAACCTCTACTTAGACTTTTAAAGCAAAAGAGAGAGAATGGAGGGAGAGACAGAGAGAAAGAGAGACCGTGACAGAGACAGAGACATAATGAGAGAGAGAGAGAGAAAAAAAAACCCGAGAGAAATGGGTGTGGTAAGAAAAAAGGAAGACAAACATATGTGATTAGTTATAGATAGTTGGAAAAGAGAGTCCGTGGTCTGTTCAAGCAGAATAAAAGTGCTATGTCGTTTATTTACATTGCACATGTGAATAAATCTCCTGTGACTTCTGCCAAAATTTAAATAATTTTCTACATATAAAACGCGAACTACTATTTTTAGGAAACGTGCTCTTAAAACCCGCTCTTAAAACCCGCTTTTATATGAGTATATAATTATGACACCAAATTTTATTGTATTCACGTGATTTGTTTACCTTGTCAGCATGGCCAACCCCCCACTCAGGGGTCGGAGGGACCACATTCGTGTTCCCAAAATCTTTGGTAAAGGGGTACTTTTCGCGCGACAAAGTCCGGCCCGAGAATTGTAAAAAAAGGGGGTGTATTTGACTTTTCACCCGGAGATTTCTTTAAAAAGGGGGTGTATTTGACTTTTCACCCGGAGCTTTCTTTAAAAAGGGGGTGTTTGGACTCCTGAGAAATTTAAAAAGGGGTTTATAAAATATCTTGAATATCGTAGATAGGGGTACATTGAGCAGTGTTCGGATTTAGGGGCTCCAAGGCAGGAAAAGCCCGCGAAATGGGGGTTAAGAAATGTTGGCAGTCCTAATATAGGGCAGTGCTTTCAAAGGGAGGGAACAAGCATACGCGTACCCTAAATAACACTAAGTGGGGGGCAGGGGCCAAACTATTTATACTATCGATATGAGCGTGCTCATAACTGATGAAAATAAATGATGTATTTTTAAAAGGTGTGAACATACAGTTACCCCATAAGTTGAGTTTGAAGGATGCAAAACTGGCAACAAATCGTTTCCAATATAAATCGTGTTTGGTATACCTTTGATATTGATGCCTCAGAGGCCATCGTTGAGTAGAACTCATCACTCAGCTTCACACCGTCCAGATTTAGTGATCGAAGATTTGGCATAGAGCAGAGACCTCTCGCGTAATGAGAGGATGCAGCAGAACCCAGATCTGCCGTCTTGTGCTTTAGCTTCTCAATCTGGTGATGTGACAGGACAGGTTAAATAGAGTGAAGAGTATTATCAAGTATAGACGACATGTCTAACTTAAATATGTTCTATTGTCATTAATGTAACATCATTAACCTCTACTTAGACTTTTAAAGCAAGGAAAAGAGAAAGGAGAGAGAGAGAGAAAGAGAGAGAGGGGGAGAGAGAGAGAGACATAATGAGAGACAGAGAGATATATATAGAAAAAAACCCGAGGGAAATTGGCGTGGTAAGGGCAAAGAAAGATGAGATGAAGAAAGACAAAGAAATTTGATTAAATATAGATAGTTAGAAAAGAGAGACCGTGTCTGTTCAAGCAGAATAAAAGTGTTATATCCGTGTATTTACAACGCACATGTACAATTAATTTCCTGCGACTATTGGCACACTATGAGTAATTACTTTTAAAAGATATGACATACTATATATAATATTAGTACTTTTATACACGCTTTTTCATGAATCTATATCATTATCAGGCCCGCGGAACATTTTTCAAAGTGGGGGGTCTAAAGTATTTACGATCAGGTAGATCGTAGCGGCGCAGCGTAAATGGGCGTGGTGTCCAGGGGCGGAGCCTTGAAGCCCAGGGTTTTAGCACGCCAGGGGCGGCGGATCGTCATTCAAAGTGGGGGGGGGGGGCACCAACAAAAAGGGCATTTTCCAGGAAAAGGGGCACCTACAAAGGGAAACCTCAAAGCGAAAATATACAATTTTTAGACATTGGTATATACCCCTACATTGTGATTACATTATAAGGGATGATTTCAATATCTGTTTCGTTCTTTACCTGGTCCAAGATACTGCTCAAACATCATACATGTAATTTGCAGTTGGGTGTGATGGTATGAATATTTATTTGCGTGAGAGCGAAGCGCGAGCAAAATCTTTGAGCTTTGTGAGGTCGCAGTGCAAAAATTACATCTTATAAAGAGGAAAAAACAATCCTGATGGGGTTTTAAGCACAATCTAATCTAAGAAACATAATTATATCAACTTTAAATACGGCGGCGTAGCGAGCCAGCTTTGGGTGAAATTAAAGAAAAAGTTGCTCTTAATCGCTTTAAATTAGGAGCACATTTAATGGGAAAAGGAAAATGGGGCACATATCCTAAGGGAAAAGGACACTTATTAGAAAAGAAAAAGAGCACATGTCAAAGTAAAAAGGGGAATTACCAGAATAGAAAATGGGGCACTCTTCGCACTTAATAAGGGGCATTCACCAGAGATGAAAAAGGCACTTATGACAAAGGAAAAGGGGCACATACTATAAAGGAAAAGGGCAATCATCGGAGATGAAAAGGGCGCTTATAAGAATGAAAAGAGGGCATACATAGGAAAAGAGGCACTTGTCAAAATATAAGGGACACCTCTCAGATTTGAAAAGAGGCAATTATAAGAGGTGAAGGGGCACTTATCAGAGATGGTAAGGGGCACTTCTTGTACCTAAAAAGGGACACTCACCTGAGATGAATAGGGGCACTTGTGAGGATTGAAAGGGGCACTTATTACAAAAGGAAATGGGCACTTGTCGAAGGAAAATAGAGCAATATATATAGGCAAGGGTTGCGCTAAGTTGTGTTTTTGCGTCCCGGACTCACCAAAAACCAAATCTCACGCACAAATTTTGCAAAGCGGTGAGTAATTGCGTCCCTCAGGACGCAACAAAATTCCCAGGTTGTTTTCCGGAAGCTGGAGAAGAATCATTTTCGCATCGTATACTGATTATAATTTCAATGATTTACACATCTTTCAAATCTGTCCATAAAGTGTAACAGTAACGAACCATCTGTGACACTAATAAACGATGTGCATGAGACTAATTTTGATCAAAATTTTGACTAACAGTTCGTCTTCTGCGCACCTGTATAACTGAATGGAGTGTTTTTTGCCTGATTCTTGCGATAACAGTGTGTAATTTTCTGAACAAATTAGGCTTTTATGATCGCTTTTACGGAACTGATTTTTGAATCCACAAATTGACGATGCCTCTGTGTTTTTACTTCTCGCATTTGCTATTTCTTCGCACTTTTTTGCTGAATCAGGTTCGCTAAATCTCGCTTTTAGGTAAATGTGGTCTCGCATTTAGCAGGAAAATAAAAAATCAGATTTTTGCCGGGGCCTTGGTTGGTTTCTTTCTATTTCTCTTTAACATACTTTTTCAATAGAGTGGGGTGGGGGAGCTCAAACCCCCACGAGCCCCGCCGTAGCGCGGGCCCTGATTATGACACCAAAGTTCATTTTATTCACATGATTTGTTTCCTTGTCAGTGGGTCCGAATTCTTTATTATATTGATATGAGAGTGCTCGTGACTAATGTTTATCAATGATTTCTTTTTAAAAAGTCTAAAAATACAGTTACCCCATTTGTTGAATTTGAACAATGCAAAATTATATAAAAATCAATCCGTTCAATTGAAATCTTGTTTGGTATACCTTTGATCTTGATGCCTCAGTGGCAATCGTTGAGTAGAACTCATCACTCAGCTTCACACCGTCCAGATTCAGTAATTGAAGATTTGGCATGAAGCAGAGACCTCTCGCGTAATGTGAGGATGCAGCAGAACCCAGATCTGCCGTCTTGTGCTTTAGCTCCTCAATCTGGTGATGTGACAGGACAGGTTGAATAGAGTGAATAGTATTATCATGAATAGCCGACATGTCTGATTTAAATATTCTGTCATTAATGTAACATTATTAACCTCTACTTGGACTTTTAAAGCAAGAGAAAGAGAAAAATAGAGAGAGAGCGAGAAAGAGAGAAAGAGAGAGAGAGAGGGAGAGAGAGAGAAAAGGGGGACAGAGACAGAGGCAGAGAGAGATAGAGAGAAATAGGCCCAAGGGGAAATGCAAGTTGTTAGAGAAAAGAAAGACAAACAAATTTCATCAATTATAGTTGAATAGACAAGAGAGACCGTGTCTGTTCAAGCAGGATATATATCCGTCTTTTTGCAATGCACATGTAAAATAAATTTCCCCGCGACTATTGATAAAATTTAAATAATTTCTTAATATAGAATGCTTAATACTTTTTGTAGGATACGTGCATTTAAAACACCCTTTAATAATGAATCTATATCAATATGACACCAAATTTCTTTCTATTTACAGGTATTTATTTCCTTGTCAGCATAGCCAAACTATTTATAATATTGATATGAGAGTGCTATTAACTAATCAAAATAAATGATTTCTTTAAAAAAAGTGTTAACAAAAAGTAACCCCAAAAGTTAAGTTTGAAGAATGCTAAACTTTTTGGAAACAAATCGTTTCCAATGGAAATCGTGATTGAGTAAACCTTTGATATTGATGCCTCAGAGGCCATCGTTGAGTAGAACTCATCACTCAGCTTCACACTGTTCAGACCCAGTGATCGCAGATTTGGCATTAAGCAGAGACCTTTAGCGTAATGAGAGGATGCAGCAGAACCCAGATCAGCCGTCTCGTGCTTTAGCTCCTCAATCTGGTGATGTGACAGGACAGGTTGAAAAGAGTGAATGGTATTATCAAGTATAGACGACATGTCTAATTTACATATTTTGTTTTGTCATTAATGTAACATTATTAACCTCTACTTAGACTTTTATAGCCAGGGAGAGAGAAGGTAGAGAGAGCGAGAGAGAGAGAGACCGGGACAGAGAAAGAGACATAATGAGAGACAGAGAGAGATAGAGAGAAAAAAAAACATGGGAAATGGGTGTGGTAAGAGCAAAGAAAGACGAGATGAAGAAAAAAAAACAAATGTGATTAATTATAGATAGTTAGAAAAGAGAGACCATGTCTGTTCAAGCAGAATAAAAGTGTTATATCCGTCTATTTAAAATGCCACATGTAAAGTTAATTTCCTTCCACTATTGGCAAACTATAAGTAATATCTTTTCAAAAACTCGACATACAATTTATAGGATAAGTACTTTTATACACGCTGTTTCAGTTATGCATCTATATCATTATGACACCAAAGTTCATTCCATTCACATGATTTGTTTCCTTGTCAGCATGGCCAAACTGCTTATTATATTGATATGAGAGTGCTCGTGTCTTATGTTTATAATGATTTCTTTTTCAAAAGTGTGAAAATGCAGTTACCCCATATGTTGAATTTGAATAATGCAAAAATATTTCGAAACAAATCGTTTCGAATTGAAATCGTGTTTGGGTAAAACCTTTGATTTTGATGCCTCAGTGACCATTGTTGAGTAGAACTCTTCACTAAGCTTCACACCGTCCAGATTCAGTGATCGAAGATTTGGCATGAAGCAGAGACCTCTCGCGTAATGTGAGGATGCAGCAGAACCCAGATCTGCCGTCTTGTGCTTTAGCTCCTCAATCTGGTGATGTGACAGGACAGGTTGAAAAGAGTGAATGGTATTATCAAGTATAGACGACATGTCTGATTTAAATATTCTTACTGTCATTAATGTAACATTATTAACCTCTGTTAAGACTTTTGAAGGAAAAAGGGGGAAGGGAGAGAGAGAGAGACAGAGAGAAAGAGAGACTGTAACAGAGAGACGAGATGAAGAAAGAAAAACAAATGTGATTAGTCGGAGAGACCGTGGTCTGTTCAAGCAGAATAAAAGTGCTATGTCCGTCTATTTACAATGCATATGTAAATTAATTTCCTGCTACTGACAAAATGTAAATAATTTCTAAATATAGAACGCGAACTACTATTTATAGGATACATGCTTTTAAAACACGCTTTTATATGAATCTATATCATTATGACACCAAATTTCATTGTATTCACGTGATTTATTACCTTGTAAGCATGGCCAAACTATCTATAATACTGATAGGAGCATGCTCGTAACTGATGAAAATAAATGATGTCTTTTAAAAAAAGTGTGAAAAACAGTTACCCCATAAATTGAGTTAAAAGAATGCACAACTGGCAACAAATCGTTTCCAATAGAAAGTGTGTTTGGGTATACCTTTGAACTTGATGCCTCAGTGGCCATCGTCGAGTAGAACTCATCACTAAGCTTTACACTGTCCAGATTCAGTGATCGAAGATTTGGCATGAAGCAGAGACCTCTCGCGTAATGAGAGGATGCAGCAGAACCCAAATCAGCCGTCTCGTGCGAAAGCTCCTCAATCTGGTGATTTGACAAGTCAGGTTGAATAGAGTGAATAATATTATCAAGTATAGACGACATGTCTGATTTTAATATCTTACTGTCATTAATGTAACATTATTAACCTCTGCTAAGACTTTTAAAGGAAAAAAAAGAGACAGAGACATAATGAGAGACAGAGAGAGATAGCGAGAAAAAACCCGACAGAAATGGGTGTGGCAAGAGCAAATAAAGACGAGATGAAAAAAGACAAACAAATATGATTAGTCGGAGAGACCGTGGTCTGTTCAAGCAGAATAAAAGTGCTATGTCCGTCTATTTACAATGCATATGTAAATTAATTTCCTGCAACTACTGACAAAATGTAAATAATTTCTAAATATAGAACGCGAACTACTATTTATAGGATACTTCCTTCTAAATCACGCTTTTATATGAATCTATATAAATATGACACCAAATTTCATTGTATTCACGTGATTTATTACCTTGTAAGCATTGCCAAACTATTTATAATACTGATATGAGCATGCTCGTAACTGATGAAAATAAATGATGTCTTTTAAAAAAAAGTGTTAAAAACAGTTACCCCATAAGTTGAGTTTAAAGAATGCACAACTGGCAACAATTCGTTTCCAATAGAAATTGAGTTTGGGTATACCTTTGATCTTGATGCCTCAGTGGCCATCGTTGAGTAGAACTCATCACTCAGCTTCACACCGTCAAGATTCAGTGATCGAAGATTTGGCATAGAGCAGAGACCTCTCGCGTAATGAGAGGATGCATGATAACCCAGATCTGCTGTCTCGTGCGATAGCTCCTCAAGCTGGTGATGTGACAGGACAGGTTGAATAGAGTGAATAATATTATCAAGTATAGACGACATGTCTGATTTTAATATTCTTACTGTCATTAATGTAACATTATTAACCTCTGCTAAGACTTTTTAAAGTAAAACAAGAGACAGAGACATAATGAGAGACAGAGAGAGATAGCTAGAAAAAAACCCGAGAGAAGTGGATGTGGTAAGAGCAAAGAAAGATGAGATGGAAAAAGATAAACAAATGTGATTAGTCCGAATGACCGTGGTCTGTTCAAGCAGAATAAAAGAGCTATGTCCGTCTATTTACAATGCATATGTAAATTAATTTCCTGCAACTACTGACAAAATGTAAATAATTTCTAAATATAGAACGCGAACTACTATTTATAGGATACGTGCTTTTAAAACACGCTTTTATATGAATCTATATCATTATGACACCAAATTTCATTGTATTCACGTGATTTATTACCTTGTCAGCATGGCCAAACTATTTATAATACTGATAGGAGCATGCTCGTAACTGATGAAAATAAATGTTGTCTTTTAAAAAGTGTGAAAAACAGTTACCCCATAAGTTGAGTTTAAAAAATGCACAACTGGCAACAAATCGTTTCCAATAGAAATCTTGTTTGGTATACCTTTGATCTTGATGCCTCAGTGGCCATCGTCGAGTAGAACTCATCACTCAGCTTCACACCGTCCAGATTCAGTGATCGAAGATTTGGCATAGAGCAGAGACCTCTCGCGTAATGAGAGGATGCAGCAGAACCCAGATCTGCCGTCTCGTGCTTTAGCTCCTCAATCTGGTGGTGTGACATGACAGGTTGAATAGGGTGATTAATATTATCAAGTATAGACGACATGTCTAAGTTAAAAAAAATTTATTGTCATTAATGTAACATCATAAACCTGTACTTAGACATTTAAAGCAAGAGAAAGAGAAGGAAGGAGAGACAGAGAAAGACTGGGACAGGGACAGGGACATAATGAGAGACAATGAGAGAGAGAGAGAGAAAAAAAAACCAAAGGGGAATGGGCGTGGTAAGAGAAAAGAAAGACGAGATGAAGAAGAACAAACAAATTTGATTAATTATAGATAGTTAGAAAAGAGAGACCGTGGGCGTTATATCCGTCTATTTACAATGCAGATGTAAAATTAATTCCTTGCGACTATTGGCAAATTATAAGTAATTTTGTGACATACTTTTTATGGGATAAGTACTTTTATACACGCTTTTTCATGAATCTATATCATTATGACACCAAAGTTCATTCTATAACATGATTTGTTTCCTTGTCAGCACGGCCAAACTGTTTATTATATTGATATGAGAGTACTCATGACTTATGTTTATAAATGATTTCTTTTTAAAAAGTGTGAAAATACAGTTACCCCATATGTTAAATTTGAAGAATGCAAAACTCTTTCGAAACAAATCATTTCGAATTGAAATACTGTTTGGGTATACCTTTGATTTTGATGCCTCAGTGGCCATCGTTGAGTAGAACTCATCACTCAGCTTCACACAGTTCAGACCAAGTGATCGAAGATTTGGCATAGAGCAGAGACCTCTCGCGTAATGAGAGGATGCAGCAGAACCCAGATCTCCCGTCTCGTGCTTTAGCTTCTCAATCTGGTGATGTGAAAGGACAGGTTGAATAGAGTGAATAGTTTTATCAAGTATAGACGAAATGTCTAATTTAAATATGTTCTATTGTCATTAATATAACTTCATTAACCTCTACTTACACTATTAAAGAAAAACAAAAGAGATAAAAGTGAGAGAGAGAGAGAGAGACCGGGACATAATGAGAGTCAGAGAGAGATATAAAGAAAAACCCCGTGGGAAATTGGCGTGGTAAGAGCAAATAAAAACGAGATGAAGAAAGTCAAACAAATTTGATTAATTATAGATAGTTAGAAAAGAGAGACCGTGTCTGTTCAAGCAGAATAAAAGTGTTATATCCGTCTATTTACAGGTGTACAATGCCCATGTAAAATAAATTTTCTGCGACTATTGGAAAACTACAGTACAAGTAATTTCTTTTTTTATATGCGAAATACTATTTATAAGATAAGTACTTTTAAAACACACTTTTATATGAATCTATTTCATTATGCCACCAAGTTCATTCTATTCACATGATTTATATCCTTGTCAGCTTGGCCAAACTATTTATTATATTGATATGGGAGTACTCGAGACTAATGAAAACAATAGATTTCTATTCTTTAAATGTAAAAACATTTCCTATTTTTCAGTTTGAAGAATGCAAAACTATTGGGGGAAAAATTGTTTCCAATACAAATCGTGTTTGGGTATACCTTTGATTTTGATGCCTCAGTGGCCATCGTTGAGTAGAACTCATCACTCAGCTTCACACTGTCCAGATCCAGTGATTGAAGATTTGGCATGAAGCAGAGACCTCTCGCGTAATGAGAGGATGCAGCTGAACCTAGATCTGCTTGCCAATGCGTTAGCTCCTCAATCTGGTAATGTGAAAGGACAGGTTGAAAAGAGTGAATAGTATTATCAAGTATAGACGACATGTCTAATATAAATAAACTTAGACTTTTACAGCAAGGGAAAGAGAAAGGAGAGAGAGAGAGAGAACGGGAGAGAGAGAGAGAGAGAGAGACCGGGACAGAGACAGAGACAGAGAGAGATATAGAAAAAAAATATAGATATAGAAAAACCTGAGGAAATGGGCGTGGTAAGAGCACAGTAAGACGAGATGAAGAAAGACAAACAAATGCCATCAATTGTAGATTGTTTTTAAAGAGAGACCGTTAGTCGTTACTTGCTGGATAAAAGCACCATTTTTGGTACAGGGCTTCCTTAGGACTTACTAAACGATATTAGACTAGGAGCCCCCGGCAAAAAATTCAATTTAAGGGTATGGGGGCGGGGGCGTCTTTTTGGAGCCCCCAAATAATTGTATAACATTGATTTGTTGTTGTACAAATGCCATTTTTGGCACAGGGCTTCCTTAGGACCTACTGAACGATATTAGGGTAGGAGCCCCCGGCAAAAATATCATATAAGGGTGTGGGGCGGGGGCGTGGCCTCGTAGCCCCAAAATAATTTAGAAGGTAATATAACATTTATTTGTTGTTGTACAAATGCCATTCTTGGTACAGAGCGTCCATAGGACCTACTGAACGATATTAGGGTAGGAGCCCCCGGCAAGAATATCATAAAAGGGTGTGGGGCGGGGGCGTCGCTTCGTAGCCCCCAAATAATTTAGAAGGTAATATAACCTTTATTCGTTGTTGTACAAATGCCATTTTGGTACAGAGCTTCCTTAGGACCTACTGAACGATATTAGGGTAGGAGCCCCGGCAAGAATATCATATAAGGGTGTGGGACAGGGCGTCGCCTCGTAGTCCACAAATAATGTGTAAGGTAATATAACATTGATTTGTTGTTGTACAAAGCCATGGGGCCCCCAATCACTCTGACCTCTTTCCATATCTCTTGCATTAAAGAATGGAACAGTTTGCCTGAAGATATAAAAAATAGTACAACTCTTTCTAGGTTTAGAAGGTTATCAAAAACGTACCTACTTGAAAGACTGACATAATTTTTCTTTGTATCTTAATAATGCCTTTTGACCACTGAGGACCTACTCATCAGTGTGTTTGCTGTGTATGTGTGTTTGTGTGTGCGCGTGTGTGAGTATTTGTGTGTTCTATATTCTGTAGCTTAGTATTTCCATCCCTTGAATATACGTTACATTCTTTTATTCACCTAGCCATATTGTTAATGTATGTATTTTGTGGACTATAGGGCCCGCTCACAAGCTTAGCTTCTAAAGGGGTCCTAAAACCATTCATTATGTGATGTTATCAAGTTAATATGTTGTTTAATGTACTATTACCAGTCTCTTTTCTATTTAAAGGATTATAATCATGTTTTGTGTGGTTTGAATAAATGAACTTGAATCACACATATATGAATATGTATGCCGGGGCTCCTACCCTACCATCATTCAGCAGGTC
>CP137682.1:24160936-24183160 GCA_037976565.1 Mesocentrotus franciscanus
GCCCGTCCAAAAGGCGTTTTAAATTAAAATAATGATATAGCTCTTTAAAATTGGAATGAATAGAAAAAAGATTGTCAAAAAAGAGACCAGATTTCAGACCAGATTTCTTTTCACTTCACCTCGCTGTTGGATAAAAGTAGAGAGTGAACACAAAAGAAACTTTAATTTTAAAAGAGAAAACATAAACTTTGTCGATCACAAGTGTGTGATTTTAGAAGGAGAAAACAAAAATCCGTCTGGTCAGGTGTGTTTGTATTATTGATCTTAGCTTTTTTTTAAACGAAAATGAAAGAAAGTGGGCTTTAAAAGAGAGAACAGCAATTGTGTCAAGATTAAGAGACAGTTGTTATTTTCTTTTCTTTTTAAAAGGGGAACATTATGTTAGGGCGTGTAATCCTATACAAAAAGCAATAGCTTTTTGGAAATCTCGCCGAATTCATAACAGTCAAAAAACTATTCAGTATTTGCTGTTTAACATGATGAACAAAGAAAGATGATCAATAGAAAAGAAAGAGAAGGGAGAGAGAGAGAGAAAGAAAGATAACTAGCTGACACTGTATCAAAATATGTTATTGATGCGTCAATTATTTTAAAAGGAGAGCAAATCAATAAGTCAAACTGTGGAAGCGTTTTTGTTTTCTCGTAAAAATAGGTTTTCGTTACAGCAAACAGCTTAGAAAGCCTTACAAACTCTAAAATTCCAGTATCTAGTAAAGATCAAATTTTAGTCTTTATTTGATTTGACAACCATTCAAATATGATATGTGTTTTTTTATACAGATATCGATTGTAATGTTTGTTTGTTTGTTTGGTTTGATCTATTAGCGTCAAAATAAAGTCTGTTCCTGCAGACTATGTACAGTTGACATTTTTGTCACATAGCTTTTTACTACATAGACGCGCGCGGCGACTCGCGCTATTGTTTGATCGCTTTTGTCCGGCTTGCTAGATTCTATCGTTCAGGTGCGGATTAAGGCTGCCTAACTTGAATCACCCAAAGGGGAGGGGAGGGGAGGGTGGAGGGGCGAGGTGAAAGAATGGACGAAAATGGCAAAGGCCCATCAGGAGGGGTCCGCTCGCTATTCATCAGGACCGCTATTCATAATTTGAGAAAAGGGTCATTATTTATAAGGACCGCTATTCTCAATACAAAACCGGGGTCGTTATTCATAGGGCTCACTATATATAATATGAGAAGAGGGTTACTATGACATGTTGGCTTGACATCAGTTTGGCATTTGCAATGCGAAATAATGGCAAATAGCAAAAAAGGGAAATAGGGGACTCGAAGAGAAGGGAAGAAGTCTAGAAGCCTAGTCTGCATGTATAGACTTTGTTTTGACACTTTGAGAAAGCCGTGCGAAGTCTGAAATTCCTGTATCTAATAAAGATAAATTTTAGTTGTTATTTTATTTGACAACCATTCAAATATGATATACTTTTATACAGATAGCAATTGTAATGTGTGTTTTGTTTGTTTCTTTGGTTTGTTTCTTTAGCGTCAAAATAGAGTCTGTTCCTGCAGACTATGTACAGTTGACATTCTCAAAAACTCAAAAACACCAAGTAAGGCCGGTTCATTATGGCGTACAATCATGTACAAACTCACAGTTCCATATACTTCATAAAGTCTTCAGCAGAGTCTAGCTGTTAATCTCCGGTAGGCTGGCCCGGGGAACTCTCGTGGGTGGATGAGGGGGGGGGTGGTAGACCTATATGATGATTCATTGAAATAATATATCCGTAAAATGGCTGGAATCTGTTAAATTTTAAGTACCAAACAGGCCTAGGCACACGTTTTCTTTTCAGAAATACTTTCCTGGCGTATCTATATTTTCGAAGCCCGGGCAAGCATTATACCCCTTTTTTAATTTGGTTGCTTACGATCAAATATGAATACTTTCTGGCATCCCGTTTTGTGAGTTAGTGAAAGAAAGACACACGCGAGGGAGCAAAATTGACACTGTTGAAATTGTTCTCTTCCTTTTTAATATAATTGTTATCTTCACATTCATTCATTTGTATTCAATTTTACGCCATCTGAGCTCCCTCATTCTGGTAATGGAAAACTTTACTATAAACGTTTTACATTATAATTTTTATCGCCTCTTTAACACGGGCCTCGAGCCTGAGATATAATTATCGTTGGTAAATGTTCATCGCTTTTTTTTTATCTTTCCTTTTCAAGAAGCCGGGTGTTTTATTTTTTATTTTTATGGGGGTGGTGGCCTCGCCCCTTAACTCTTCCCTTCCCTCCTCGATCCCCCTCCTACGTCCATGCATGGAGCTAGAAGACTAGCTCCATGGTCCATGTAACCTATGCAGGATTCAGTACATGTAATACTAATTAACGTAGTCTGTAGCAACAGTATCTATTTCGTCACTTCAATAAAATTGTCATTATATAGTGATTGAGCAAACCCTATCATTGCAAGAGTATTGCTTTTTTTACAGGGCACAATAATATTAGTGACGCAGATTGTGTAGCCCACAGTTCGGGCAGTCTGTTACCCGACGACGGGCAAGGGTTTGTGCATGTGGACCTGTGCCTGCAACCATGGACCTATATAGGTCCATGCTGCAACAATTGATAACGAATGCGTTTTTATTTTTCTGATGTTGTGTGATTCTCACTGATACCGTGTTTATGCCCTGGCCTGCCCCGGCCGGTCACCCTAGGGCGGGCCAACGGTCACAGGATCACTGACCTGCATGCACAGTGCCTGCTACTGAATCTTTTCTCTCTAAATCACGCGCATGATATCTCGCCACATTTCCTGTTTTTCTCATTTTATAGTGCAAACTTTCTTTGTATTCGCTCAAAAGAACTCAATTTATCAAACAGCGCAGTAAAATGAAAAGAGTGTCATCATAAATTAATATTTTGTTTGACGATTATCCTCCTTCTCCCTATATAAGTCAAACCTTCTATATATCCATAAAAGCTACTTTCCTTTTCAGGTCGCTTTAAAAAAAGATCTATTAGACGTAATCGTATTTTGAAGAATAAGAATCAAAATTTCCGATAGTGAAAAAGGGTTTATGAATAGACCGGGCTTTTTATTATTGACACTTTTTTCTCACCTTCTTAATTACACACTTGCAATCTTGACACAACTCATGTTCTCTCCCTTTGAAATGTTTCGTTTCTTTGCTTATCGCTTTTAAAAGACATTTAGAGTTTGGCCACCTTTTAAAGACCATAATTAAGACAATTTTATGGGGTCGAAATGAAAAGAATACTACTGTACAAAAATTATAGAAAGTAAAAGTTTTGATTTTGAATGTAAATCTTTGTTGCGTCAAAATAAAATGATACGTTCATTTATGTTATTGACAGAAATAAAATACATCGGACATTATACTTTATTTAGAAGAAGGTGGACAACATTATAAGAGAAATAATAAAACTTTCTTTTTATTAATTAGAAAATAAATAGCATAAATACCCTACCAAAACCGAAGAAATCTTGAAAAGGGAGACAAGAAAAATACGAAAAGGACACAACAAATTAAAAAAACATTGGATTCTAGAGCAGAAGATAATAGGGAAACGTAATAATTTGTAAGTATTGGCAAATTTTGACAATTATTATAGTTTGTATGTATTGACAAAGTATATACAACCAAAAATGACACAGAAATATTTGAAAGTATTTTAGACCTATATAGAATATACGAAAAGAGTTATGTCTTAGGCCCCCTACAGCTAAGTTACGTAAGAGGAACAATGAACATGGCCATGGGTAAAGTTCGTTGTCATGGTTGTAAACTCGAACAATAGAAGAATGGAAGTAAGGCATTAGGGTGCGTGCCGTCATAAGCTTCTACAGGGCGAGCGCGGATTACGCTGCTCCCAATGAGGCACTAGCAGTATCAGTATTCTGTGTATGGAAAGGTCTCAGCGAAAGTCAATATTTGTGGGACAGACATCGCGGAGCTGTATACGCTGCTGTACGAATTTCATGTGAGAGAAAACTTGACATGCTTGTGAAAAAGTACAATTATAATGAATAATATGAAAGTTAAAAAACAGGAGCAATGGAAAATGATATATACTTTGAAAATACCCTCAAATCCACTAGTTTAGAGAATTAGTGGCAGGGAAGGCAATTTTAGGCTTGTAAAGACGTCATTCACCTACATATTATAGGAACCTGGTATACCAGGTTCCCAGAAGGAAACGGGTTTGTGTTTGACTCTCTGAGGAATGTTTACAACGCCGTTGTAGGTTGGATCAATATCTATTGTTCGTTTGTATTTAACCATACTGCGAACCTCGCATGGCAACACGAGGAACCGTATTGTAGCCTATTTGTATAGGGTATATATATATTCATATCTCTCTCTCTCTTCTCCTTTCATTTTCAATCTCTCTCTATCTACGATCTTAAATTTACTCTCAACATCTATCTCTTCCTCTCTCTCTCTATGTATTGAATTATTACTCTTTATAAATCTTTGTCTGCATCCATTTTTGCCCCTACCGCGCGAAGCGCGAAAGCTTCGACGTTTCATTAAATTTTTAGAGAAAGAAGACGATTCGTTGTACCTTTCTCGACTCTTAATTCTTGTCAGAATTCAGTTATCCGCCTCCCGCGCAAAGCGCGGAAGCTTAATTTGACGGTTATTCAATTATTAGAGAAAGAAGACGATTCGTTATATTGTTTTCGACTCTTAATCCTTGCCAGAATTCAGTTTCGCCCCTTTCTCGACTCTCGACTCTTAATCCTTGTCTGAATCCATTTTTGCCCTATCGCGCGAAGCGAAAGCTTTGATGTTTCATTAAATTATTAGAGAAAGAAGACGATTCGTTGTACCTTTCGACTCTTAATCCTTGTCAGAATTCAGTTTTCCCCCTCCTTTTGACGAGTCATTAAGTTATTAGAGAAAGAAGACGATTCGTTATACTGTTTTCGACTCTTAATCCTTGTCAGAATTCATTTTCTCCCCTCCCGCGCGAAGCGCGAAAGCTTTGGCGTTTGATTAAATTATTAGAGAAGGAAGACGATTCGTTATACTCCCGCGCGAAGCGCGAAAACATTGATGTTTCATTAAATGATTACTCTTAATCTTTGTTTGAATTCTTTTTCTCCCCTCCCGCGCGAAGCGCGAAAGCTTTGACCTTTCATTAAATTATTAGAGAAGGAAGACGATTCGTTATACTGTTTTCGACTCTTAGTCCTTGTCAGAATTCAGTTTCACCCCTCGCGAAGCGCGAAGCTTTGACATTTCATTAAATTATTAGAGAAAGAAGACGATTCGTTGTACCTTTCTCGACTCTTAATCCTTGTCAGAATTCAGTTTCCTCCCTCCTTTTGACGAGTCATTACATTATTAGAGAAAGAAGCCGATTCGTTATACTGTTTTCGACTCTTAATCCTTGTCAGAATTCATTTTCGCCTCCCGCGCGAAGCGCAAAGCATTGATGTTTCATTAAATGATTACTCTTAATCCTTGTTTGAATTCATTTTCTCCCCTCCCGCGCGAAGCACGAAAGCTTTGGCGTTTGATTAAATTATTAGAGAAGGAAGACGATTCGTTATACTGTTTTCGACTCTTAATCCTTGTCAGAATTCAGTTTCACCCCTCCCGCGCGAAGCGCGGAAGCTTTGACGTTTCATTTAATTATTAGAGAAAGAAGATGATTCGTTGTACCTTTCTCGACTTTTAATCCTTGTCTGAATTCAGTTTCCCCCCTCCCGCGCAAAGCGCGAAAACTGTGTCGTTTCATTAAATAATTAGAGAAAGAAGACGATCTGTTGTACCGTTCTCGGCTCTTAATCAATGTCGGAATTCAGTTTCCTCCTCCCGCGCATTGACGTTTCATATTACTCTATATAAATCTTTGTCTGCATCCATTTTTGACCCTACCGCGCGAAGCGCGGTAGGGTACCTTTCTCGACTTTTAATCCTTGTCTGAATTCAGTTTCCCCCCTCCCGCGCGAAGCGCGGAAGCTTTGACGTTTCATTATATTATTAGAGAAAGAAGACGATTCGTTGTACCTTTCTCGACTTTTAATCTTTGTCTGAATTCAGTTTCCCCCCTCCCGCGCGAAGCGATGAAGCTTTGACGTTTCATTATATTATTAGAGAAAGAAGACGATTCGTTGTGCCTTTCTCGACTTTTAATCTTTGTCTGAATTCAGTCTCCCCCCTCCCGCGCAAAGCGCGGAAGCTTTGACGTTTCATTATATTATTAGAGAAAGAAGACGATTCGTTGTTTTCTCGACTTTAAATCTTTGTCTGAATTCAGTCTCCCCCCTCCCGCGCAAAGCGCGGAAACTGTGTCGTTTCATTAAATTATTAGAGAAAGAAGACGATTCGTTGTGCCTTTCTCGACTTTTAATCTTTGTCTGAATTCAGTCTCCCTCGCCGCAAAGCGAAACTATGTCGTTTCATTAAATTATTAGAGAAAGAAGACGATTCGTTGTACCTTTCTCGACTTTTAATCCTTGTCTGAATTCAGTTTCTCCCCTCCCGCGCGAAGCGCGGAAGCTTTGACGTTTCATTATATTATTAGAGAAAGAAGACGATTCGTTGTACCTTTCTCGACTTTTAATCTTTGTCTGAATTCAGTTTCGCGCGGGAAGCTTTGACGTTTCATTATATTATTAGAGAAAGAAGACGATTCGTTGTGCCTTTCTCGACTTTTAATCTTTGTCTGAATTCAGTCTCCCCCCTCCCGCGCAAAGCGCGGAAACTGTGTCGTTTCATTAAATTATTAGAGAAAGAAGACGATTCGTTGTACCGTTGTCGACTCTTAATCATTGTCTGATAAAAAGTTACAGTTCGTAGGGAAAACAAATTTGCCGGCCGACCGACATAATACATCTCACCGACTTCAAATTTCTGCATTGATATAGTACACAATGATCGAGCAAAAATACCGACATAGCTGACCCGACACAGCAACATATCTATGCGTATCATCTTGCTCCTCGACGAGCCGACTCCACCCAAGAACCCCTCTCTCTCTCTTACTCCAACCCCTCCTCTCTCAGGCTGTTATTCCCTCTCTCTCTGTCTTTCATCCCCGTTCTTTCGTTTTTCTCTTTTTTTTCTTTTTTTTTCTTTCTTTTTTCTCTTTTCCTTTCCTTCTTTTCCTCTCCTTCCTCTTTTTCTTTCTTCTCTTTCTTTCCTTTCTCTTTCCTTTCTTTCCTTTCTTTTCCTTTTCTTTTTTTCTTCTTTTCTTTCCCTTTCCTCTCTTTTTCCCTCCCCTTTTCTCATTTTTCCGACGGCAGCGCAATTTTCCGACAAAATCCCGACAGGTGGGGGTGTCGCACCCCACCCCCTTTAGCGACGCCCTGGCGTCAGGGCGTCTTGAATAATTATTTTGGGTTGGCTCGACTAGAATAACAAGTAATTTCGTTACCCACCGATGATCGTACGGACGTCGCGCGCCACGACTACTTTAGTTGCGTTGTTGTCAAAGAGTTCCTTTGCAATCAATCGGCGGGTCAAATTGAGTGACAAATAATTTATTTACTCACGATCATAGTTGGTAATTCAGACCGTCTTGAAGAATTTAATCACGTCGCTCTGAATAACAAATAATTTCTTTGCTTTACGGATGATTGAATTAAAGAAAAAATAAACCAATATTTATTTTCAGAAATACAAATCCTCGATTCATGAATCCTTTTACGTTTTCGAAATGACGACCCCGCTCTCTTTTTCAAAA
This sequence comes from Mesocentrotus franciscanus, assembly GCA_037976565.1. Lineage (NCBI taxonomy): Eukaryota > Metazoa > Echinodermata > Echinoidea > Camarodonta > Strongylocentrotidae > Mesocentrotus > Mesocentrotus franciscanus. The sequence goes on from CP137682.1 coordinate 24,168,621, forward strand.
CAATAAAAGGGCCCTTGTCACAATGTACTAGATCTAGGTTAATTATTTTTACAAATTGAGATTATAAGATCAATTTTTAACAAGATGGGAAACGCGGCCGGACACGAGAGGCATGGTAGATTATTTTACAAGATAGATAAACGCAGCCGGTCGCGAGCAGCGTGGTGGATTAAAATAAACAACGAGGCCATGCCGGACGCGATTGGCATGGTAGCGAGCCATGCCATACGCGGCGGACTTGGTAGCTTACAGCGAACAGGATGTAGGCATGTCGGTTGCAGACAGCATGCTGAGAACAATAGAGGCATGCCCGGGCGTGCCGCCGGCGTGCAGTATGCTAAGACATTTTTGACGTCACGCCTAAGACAGCTTTCGAGCCATTTCAGTGCATGTCCTCGGATGCCATAATAGGATAGCTTTTTAAATAATATGTTATGGTTTATTGTGTCAAAAGCCTTTTGAAAGTCAAGAAACACACCAAGCGTAACACATCCTTCGTCTATACTTTTCAATACCGTATTCATAAGATTAATTACTGATAATTTAGTACTATACTTTTTTCTAAATCCGTACTGATGGTGATATAAAATGTCATGCATTTCTAGAAAACTGGTCAATCGAACATTAACTATTTTTCTAATACTTTACCCAAAATTGGTAAGACGGAAATGGGTCTATAATTCCCTGTTTCATGTTTATTACCTTTCTTAAACAGTGGAGTGACTTTAGCAATTTTCATTTGATCAGGGAAATTTCCTGTTTCCAATGAAAGATTGAAGATAAGTGTTAATGGTTCAGCCAAAATAGATGCACCATCCTTAATCAGGCGAACTGGAATGTTGTCGTAACCACAAGCTTTCTTCTCGTCTAGAGCCAACATGTGGTCATGAACTTCCTTCATTGTGACCGGTTTCCAAAAAAGGGATTGCTCAATACTATTATTCAAATAATCTTCAAATAATGTGGGTACATTTGGTATTGCTGATGCTAGATTTGGACCTATGTTTACAAGGAAATCATTAAATTCATTGGCAATTTCAGAATCAGTTGTTAGAACCTCCTCTTTTCCATTAATACGCCTTATAAGTTTTTCTACCTTAGTACCTTTGTTACCATTATTTCTCCCAGATAGTAATTCATTTATGATGTTCCACGTTTTACCAGTGTTATTGCTGTTCTCAGCTAACAAATCACTGTAATAATTTCTCTTGGCATTGCGAAGAACAGTCGTTAATACGTTTCTGTAGCTCCGATATTTTTGTACATCACTTACATCAAAATTAGATTTTCTTACTTTTAAAAACAATTTATATTTTTTCCGAACAGATTTCATTATTGATTTGGTTATAAGCGCGTCCTTTGCTGCTTCTTTTCTCCTTGATTGGTGCATGTTTATTACAAACATTATTAAACAAATTATGAAAAATGGAATATGCCATGTTAACATCTTTACAGTTATTGATGTGCTGCCAGTCTTGCCCAGCAAGATCATCTTTAAAGTTTTGTACATCACAGTTTTTATAACATCTGTAAGTTACAGTCTGTGGATAATGCTGCTGCTTCAGACTACATGGATTTGCTAAAATAATGAACACAGGGTAGTGATCAGAAATATCACATTCTATAACACCCGAGTGATTATCATACTTGTTTATATTAGTGTATATATGGTCTAATAATGTTACAGACTCACTGGTTACTCTTGTTGGATATTCTATTTTCTGCTCCATTCCTACGCATTTCATCGCTGTTGAAAACCCTTCTGTTGTTCCGTCTGAACTTAATGAATTTATATTAAAATCTCCTATTACAATGCTATTGCGTCTATCAACTTTAATGTCTTCTAAAACTGTGAGAAGACTTTCTTGAAACTCTTTAACATCTGTATTTGGTTTCCTATATAAAACACCTACCATCACCTTCTGAAATTCTCCGTTGTTTATTTCAAACCAGATTGATTCTGTATGCTTCACTGTATAATCTTTCACGACGTATTTCAAATTAGAACGAATATAAGCTCCTACCCCTCCTCCTCTTTCTTTACCATCCCGGCACTTCACCTCCAATGCATAACCTTCCATTTCCAAGGTTGATTTTTCTAAAACTCTCCATACTTCTGATAATGCAATTACGTCGAATCTGAACTTAACACAATCTTCAAATAACAACTTTAAGGAATCAATATTTTTGTTTAGCGAACGTACATTTACATGGGAGATACTAATTGATTTTTTACCGTCGAGTGGCAATGTACTACCAAATGAATTTGGACATAACTTATAAGAATGTGATACAGTGTTATCAAACATGTTGTTAGAATGTTTGTATCATAAAACTAGATGGAACTTCAACTGCGCGCAGTCGATGATGCCTCCGCCATAGAGCAATTTTACAAACCAAAATGGAAGCAATTTTTAAAATTCAAGTTTGATTGTAATCCATCTGTTGGTTCTAATGATAACGTGATCACGAGCTATTTTAGGATACATAATGAGCCCTGTGACCTTTGACCTCGTGACCCCAAATCTAATCAGTTCATTGGCTCTGCAAGATACATACATGACCCAAGTTTGGCGGTAATCCATCAATCGGTTCTTGAGATAATGTGATCACAAGCTATTTTGCATACATAACGAGCCCTGTGACCTTTGACCTCGTGACCCCAAAATCTAACCAGTTCATTAGCTCTGCAAGATACATACATAACCCAAGTTTGGCGGTAATCCATCAATCGGTTCTTGAGATAACACGATCACGAGCTATTTTTGCATACATAATGAGCCCTGTGACCTTTGACCTTTGACCTCGTGACCCCAAAATCTAATCAGTTCATTAGCTCTGCAAGATACATACATGACCCAAGTTTGGCGGTAATCCATCAATCGGTTCTTGAGATAATGTGATCACAAGCTATTTTGCATACATAACGAGCCCTGTGACCTTTGACCTCGTGACCCCAAAATCTAATCAGTTCATTAGCTCTGCAAGATACATACATGACCCAAGTTTGGCGGTAATCCATCAATCGGTTCTTGAGATAACACGATCACGAGCTATTTTTGCATACATAATGAGCCCTGTGACCTTTGACCTTTGACCTCGTGACCCCAAAATCTAATCAGTTCATTAGCTCTGCAAGATACATACATGACCCAAGTTTGGCGGTAATCCATCAATCGGTTCTTGAGATAACGCGATCACAAGCTATTTTTGCATACACAATGAGCCCTGTGACCTTTGAACTTTGACCTCGTGACCCCAAAATCTAATCAGTTCATTAGCTCTGCAAGATACATCCATGACCCAAGTTTGGCGGTAATCCATCAATTGGTTCTTGAGATAACGCGATCACGAGCTATTTTTGCATACATAATGAGCCTTGTGACCTTTGACCTTGGACCTCGTGACCCCAAAATCTAATCACTTCATTAGCTCTGCAAGATACATACATGACCCGAGTTTGGCGGTAATCCATCAATTGGTTCTTGAGATAACGCGATCACGAGACGGGGCGTGCGTGCGTGCGCACGTACGTACGGACGGACGGACAACCAGAAAACATAATGCCTCCGGCTACGTTGTAGCGGAGGCATAAAAAGACATTATGAGGAGACATTATTCCAACAAGCGGAGTCTGAAGTTTTTGTAATCGACATTATCTAAACCCACTGCGAACAAGTCGTCAGTGGTTGAAATTATCTTAAAAGTATCATCATTCATTTTGCAGACGATGTTCCCTGCCTTTGTGGAAACAGATTTCACCTCTGCAGATTTCTTTGCTGCCATCAAGACAGTATAGCGCGTAGAGGTCAGGTCTTCGTTGACAAAAACCTGCCTAAATGAAGCCCTGTACCAAAAATGGCGTTTGTAAAACAACAAATCAATGTTTTATTACCTTAAAATTATTTGTGGACCACGGCGACGCCCCTGTCCCACACCCTTATATGATATTCTTGCCGGGGGCTCCTACCCTAATATCGTTCAGTAGGTCCTAAGGAAGCCCTGTACCAAAAATGGCATTTGTACATGCCATTTCACAGGTATTTATTTCCTTGTCAGCATGGCCAAACTATTTAATATATCGATATGAGAGTGCTCTTGAATAATGTATGATCTCTTTTAAAAGGTGTGAAAATACAGTTACCCCATATGTTGAATTTGAGGAATGCAAAACTTTTTCGTAAAAGAAATCATTTCGAATTGAGGTACTGTTTGAGTATACCTTTGATTTTGATGCCTCAGTGGCCATCGTTGAGTAGAACTCATCACTCAGCTTCATACTGTCCAGATTCAGTGATCGAAGATTTGGCATAGAGCAGAGACCTCTCGCATAATGAGAGGATGCATGAGAACCCAGGTTTGCCGTCTCGTGCCATAGCTTCTCAATCTGGTGATGTGACAGGACAGGTTGAATAGAGTGAATAGTATTATCAAGTATAGAGGATATGTCTAGTTTGAATATTTTCTATGGTTTAATGGTTCAAATTTATTTCCACTTTCTCATATTACTTAATAAGAAAACATAAACAAAACAAGGCAGTGCATTACCAAAATCGGTACAATAATAATGTTGCAATTATTAAATGATGAACATACTTCTTTTGAGAACATACACATTGCACAATTAGCAAAGAATTGTAGATAATATAATCGTTCTTAATTACATCTTAATTTGAGAAAAAGTGGAGGAATGTATAAAAGAAGCAGAGCTTGTGAGGCTATAGGTCCCCTTTACGGAAATCATCCTTGTATTCAAGAATGAAAAAAGGTAATACAAAAAACGAGTTTAGTGCAAGGATAGAGAGAAACTAGATGGAACTTCAACTGCGCGCAGTCGAAAAATGCCTCCGCCATAGAGCAATTTTACAAACCAAAATGGAAGCAATTTTTAAAATTCAAGTTTGATTGTAATCCATCTGTTGGTTCTAATGATAACACGATCACGAGCTATTTTAGGATACAAATGAGCCCTGTGACCTTTGACCTCGTGACCCCAATTCTAATCTGTTCATTGACTCTGCAAGATACATACATGACCCAAGTTTGGCGGTTATCCATCAATCGATTCTTGAAATAACGTGATCACAAGCTATTTTGCATACATAACGAGCCCTGTGACCTTTGACCTCGTGACCCCAAAATCTGATCAGTTCATTAGCTCTGCAAGATACATACATGACCCAAATTTGGCGGTAATCCATCAATCGGTTCTTGAGATAACGCGATCACGAGCTATTTTTGCATACATAATGAGCCCTGTGACCTTTGACCTTGTGACCCCAAAATCTAATCAGTTTATTGGCTCTGCAAGATACATACAGGACCCAAGTTTGGCGGTAATCCATCAATCGGTTGAGATAACGCGATCACGAGCTATTTTTGCATACATAATGGACCCTGTGACCTTTGACCTCGTGACCCCAAAATCTAATCAGTTCATTAGCTCTGCAAGATACATACATGACCTGAGTTTGGCGGTAATCCATCAATTGGTTCTTGAGATAACGCGATCACGAGCACGGGACGTACGCACAGCGTGCGTGCGTGCGGATGTACGCACGGACTGACAACCAGAAAACATAATTCCCGGCTACTTTGTAGCGGAGGCATAAAAAGTAACCATGTATTGCCATTATAAAGAATTAAAGCTCGTTTTCATTTGATTTTTTTTTAAAGAATGACATGCGCTGCATATGAAATTCAATTGTCAGTGCCTTTTGCTTTTTCTCATGAACTGTGTACCCATAAGACATTGAGTGATTTCAAGTACGGTGTTCGGTGTTGGTGTTGGTGTTGAGAGCATGGAAAGGCTGCTAAACCGAGCTCCAACACCGGGTCAGTTTAGAAGGACGATACCGATCGCGTTATCGATAGCTCAACACCAGCCTCAACACCGAGTGACGTCATACTCTACAGGCGAAAAATCTTGCAATAAAAGCATAATCCTTTCAGAAATTCCATTAAAATTACATCATATCGAATATCAAATGTAAAGTCATATTAAACGAGCTGAAGACATGGAATTTCACAAGTTGACCTCTGTGACCCTTGACCTACATGCTCCAAAATCTAAACAGATCGTCTTCCTATGGTGATACATACTATCATTAAGTTTGAAGTGAAAATTCTCCAGTGGTTCTTGAGATATCGCGATAACGATCTCAATGTATGGAATTTCATAAGTTGACCTCTGTGACCCTTGACCTTTGACCTACGTGCTCCAAAATCTAATCAGATCGTCTTCCTATGGTGATACATACTATCCTTAAGTTTGAAGTTTAAATCTCAAATGGTTCTTGAGATATCACGCTAACAAACTCAATACAAGGAATTTCATAAGTTGACCTCTGTGACCTGTGACCTTTGACCTACGTACTCCAAAATCTAATCAGATCGTCTTCCTATGGTGATAAATACTATTCCCGAGTCTTAAGTTTAAATCTTAAATGGTTCTTGAGATATTGTGATAACGGTCAAACGGGACGGACGTACGGACGGACAACCCGAAAACATGATGCCTCCGGCACCACCTTCGGTGGCGGAGGCATAAAAAGAAAGAGAATAGGATAGACAAGGAAGAAGAAGAAGAAGATAAGGTGAAAGAACAGGAAGGAGGAGAGGGAAAGGAAAGAAAGAAAGAGAGAGAAAGAGACAGGGTGCAGCATCCTAAGTTCATATGAGTTCACGCAAGTACATTTCAACAAAGGGTAGTACGCAGTTGTAACATTGAATGACTGTCAGGCTTATCACGAGAAGCCTATTGAAATTTACTAAGGGAGAAACCCGTTAAAGGTATGTGCATGGTTTCTTATGAGATATACATCTGAATACATTAGGGTTAGGCCCGCCCCCACTCAGTGTAATTTAGAGTACGCGTATGCTTGTTCCCTCCCTTTGAAAGCACCCCCTTATCTCAGTACTGCCAACATTTCTGAACCCCCCTTTCGTGGGCTTTTCGGGCTTTTCCTGCCTTGGAGACCCCTAGATCCGAACACTGCTCAATTTACCCCTATCTATGATATTCAAGATATTTTATAACCCCCTTTTAAAATTTCTCAGGAATCCAAAGAGAGATAGAGGAAAAACACCCCTTTTTTAAAGAAATCTCCAGGTGAAAAGTCAAATACACCCTCTTTTTTTACAATTCTCGGGCCTATATATATAGAGAGAGCGGCACTGAGCCAGAGACATTATGAGACACAGAGAGAGATAGAGAGAAAAACCCCGAGGGAAGTGGGTTGGTAATATAAAAGAAAGACGAGATGAGGAAAGACGAACAAATGTCATCAATTATAGATGGTCTGTTCAAGCAGAATAAAGCTGTTATATCCGTCTATTTACAATGCACATGTAAAATTTATTTCCTAAGACTATTGACAAAATTGAAAAAAATTCTAAAAATAGAATGTTATATATACTATTTGTAGGATACATGCTTTTAAAACATGCTTTTATATGAATCCATATCTTTATGATACCAAATTTTATTTTACTCACATGATTGTTTTTTCTTCTTTTTGTCAGGATGACAAACTATTTATTATATTGATATGAGAGTGCTGGTGACTAGTGTTTATAAATGATTTCTTTTAAAAAGTCTGAAAATACAGTTACCCCATAATTATGTTGAATTTGAAGAATGCAAAAGTATATAGAAACAAATCGTTTCCAATTAAAATCGTGTTTGGTATACCTTTGATCTTGATGCCTCAGAGGCGATCGTCGAGTAGAACTCATCACTCAGCTTTACACTGTCCAGATCCAGTGATCGAAGATTTGGCATGAAGCAGAGACCTCTCGCGTAATGAGAGGATGCGTGAGAACCCAGATATGCTGTCTTGTGCTTTAGCTTCTCAATCTAGTGATGTGACAGGACAGGTTGAATAGAGTGAATAGTATTATGAAGTATAGACGAAATGTCTAATTTAAATATGTTCTATTGTCATTGATATAACATCATTTACCTCTACTTTAGACTTTTAATGCAGGGGAAAGAGGTAGACATGAGAGAGAGAGAGAGAGAGACGGGGACAGAGCCAGAGAGAGATAGAGAGAAAAAAAACAATGGAAATAGGTGTGGTAAGAGCAAAGAAAGACAAGATGAAGGAAAAAACAAACAAGTGTGATTAATTATAGATAGTTAGAAAAGCGAGACCGTGTCTGTTTAAGCAGAATAAAAGTGTTATATCCGACTATTCAAAATGCCACATGTAAAATTAATTTCCTGCCAATATTGGCAGACTATAAGTAATTTTTTTTTTTTAAATGCGAAATACCATTCATAGGATAAGTGATTTTATGCAGGCTTTTTTATGAATCTATATCATTATGGCACCAAAATTCATTCTATTCATTCGATTTGTATCTTTGTCAGCGTGGCCAAAACTATTTTTTAATTGATATGACAGTGCTGGTCACTAGTGTTTATAAATGATTTCTTTTTAAAAAGTCTGAAAATACAGTTACCCCATAATTATGTTGAATTTGAAGAATGCAAAAGTATATAGAAACAAATCGTTTCCAATTAAAATCGTGTTTGGTATACCTTTGATGTTGATGCCTCAGAGGCGATCGTCGAGTAGAACTCATCACTCAGCTTCACACTCCACAGATACAATGATCGAAGATTTGGCATGAAGCAGAGACCTCTCGCGTAATGAGAGGATGCGTGAGAACCCAGATCTGCCGTCTTGTGCGTTAGCTCCTCAATCTGGTGGTGTGACAGGACAGGTTGAATAGAGTGAATAGTATTATCAAGTATAGACGAAATGTCTAATTTAAATATGTTCTATTGTCATTGATATAACATCATTTACCTCTACTTAGACTTTTAATGCAGGGGAAAGAGATAGACATGAGAGAGAGAGAGAGAGAGACGGGGACAGAGCCAGAGACATAATGAGAGACAGAGAGAGATAGAGAGAAAAAAAACAATGGAAATAGGTGTGGTAAGAGCAAAGAAAGACAAGATATTAATTAATTGTCATTAATGTAACATCATAAACCTCTACTTACACTATTTAAGCAAAGGAAAGAGATAGAAGTGAGAGAGATATAGAGAAAAAACCCGTGGGAAATGGGCTTGGTAAGAGCAAAGAAAGACGAGATGTAGAAAGACAAACAAATTTGATTAATTATAGATAGTTAGAAAAGAGTGACCGTGTCTGTTCAAGCAGAATAAAAGTGTTATATATAAAAAGTGAGATAGAGAGGAGTGACCGGACAGAGACAGAGACGTAATAAGAGACAGAGAGAGATAGAGAGAAAACAAACCGAGGAAATGGGCGTGGTAAGAGCAAAGAAAGACGAGATGAAGAAAGACAAACAAATGTGATTAATTATAGATTGTACGAAAAGAGAGACCGTGTCTGTTTAAGCAGAAGAAAAGTGTTTTTCAGTCTATTTACAATGCACATGTAAAACAAATTTCCTGAGACTACTGACAAAATGTAAATAATTTCCCAATATAGAACGCAAACTACTATTTATAAGATATTTGCTTTTAAAACACGCTTTTATATGAAGCTATATCATTACGACACCAAAAGTTTATTGTATTCACGTGATTTATTACCTTGTCAGCATGGCCAAACTATTTATAATATTGATATGAGCATGCTCGTAACTGATGAAAATAAATGATTTCTTTTAAAAAAAAGTGTAACAAAACAGTAACCCCAAAAGTTGAGTTTGAAGAATGCTAAACTATTTGGAAACAAATCGTTTCCAATTGAAATCGCGTTGGGTAAAACCTTTGATTTTGATGCCTCAGTGGCCATCATTGAGTAGAACTCTTCACTCAGCTTCACACCGTCCAGACTCAGTGATCGAAGATTTGGCATAGAGCAGAGACCTCTCGCGTAATGAGAAGATGCATCAGAACCCAGATATGCTGTCTTGTGCTTTAGCTTCTCAATCTAGTGATGTGACAGGACAGGTTGAATAGAGTGAATAGTATTATGAAGTATAGACGAAATGTCTAATTTAAATATGTTCTATTGTCATTGATATAACATCATTTACCTCTACTTAGACTTTTAATGCAGGGGAAAGAGGTAGACATGAGAGAGAGAGAGAGAGAGAGACGGGGACAGAGCCAGAGAGAGATAGAGAGAAAAAAAACAATGGAAATAGGTGTGGTAAGAGCAAAGAAAGACAAGATGAAGGAAAAAACAAACAAGTGTGATTAATTATAGATAGTTAGAAAAGCGAGACCGTGTCTGTTTAAGCAGAATAAAAGTGTTATATCCGACTATTCAAAATGCCACATGTAAAATTAATTTCCTGCCAATATTGGCAGACTATAAGTAATTTTTTTTTTTTAATGCGAAATACTATTCATAGGATAAGTGATTTTATGCAGGCTTTTTTATGAATCTATATCATTATGGCACCAAAATTCATTCTATTCATTCGATTTGTATCTTTGTCAGCATGGCCAAAACTATTTTTTATTGATATGAGAGTGCTCGTGACTAATGTTTATAAATGATTATTTGTTTTAAAGTTTGAAAAGACAGTTACCTCATTATATTGAATTTGAAGAATGCTAAATTATATAGAAATAAATCCTTTCAAATGAAATCTTGTTGGGTATACCTTTGATCTTGAAGCCTCAGTGGCCATCATGGAGTAGAACTCATCACTCAGCTTCACACCGTCCAGATTCAGTGATCGAAGATTTGGCATGAAGCAGAGACCTCTCGCGTAATGAGAGGATGCAGCAGAACCCAGATCTGCGTTCCAGTGGTTTAGCTCCTCAATCTGGTGATGTGACAGGACAGGTTAAATAGAGTGAAAAGTATCATCAAGTATAGACGACATGTCTAATTTAAATATTCACTGTTGTCATTATTTTAACTTCATTTACAACTACTGAGGCTTTTAAAGCAAGGAAAAGTGAGAGAGAGAGAGAGAGAGAGAGAAACCGGGACAGACCCAGAGACATAATGAGAGACTGAGAGAGATAGAGAGAAAAAAACCTGAGGGAAATGGGTGTCGTAAGAGCAAAGAAAGACGAGATGAAGAAAGACAAACAAATTTGATTAATTATAGATAATTTGAAAAGAGACCGTGTCTGTTCAAGCAGAATAAAAGCGTTATTACTTGTAAAATTAATTTCCTGCGACTATTGGCAAACTATAAGTAATATCTTTTCAAAAATGCGACATACTAGTTTTAGGATAAGTACTTGTATACACGCTCTGTTATGCATCTATATCATTATGACACCAAAGTTCATTCTATTCACATGATTTGCTTCCTTGTCAGCATGGCCAAACTGTTTATAACATTGATATGAGAGTACTCGTGATTTATGTTTAGAATTTTGTTTCTCAAAGTCTGAAAATATTACCCCATATATTTAATTTGAAGAATGCAAAAGTAATTGAAACAAATATTTTCCAATAGAAATCGTGCTTGGTATACCTTTGACCTTGATGCCTCAGAGGCCATCGTTGAGTATATGTAAAATTAATATCCTGCCACTATTGGCAAACTATAAGTAATCTCTTTTGAAAAATGCGAATAGGATAAGTAATTGTATGCACTCTTTTTTATGAATCTATATCATTATGACCCCAAAGTTCATTCTATTCACACGATTTTTTTCCTTGTCAGCATGGCCAAACTATTTATTATATTGATATGAGAGTGCTGGTGACTAGTGTTTATAAATGATTTCTTTTAAACAAGTCTGAAAATACAGTTACCCCATATGTTGAATTTAAAGACTGCAAAAGGATATAGAAACAAATCGTTTCCAATTGAAATCGTGTTTGGTATACCTTTGATGTTGATGCCTCAGAGGCCATCGTTGAGTAGAACTCATCACTCAGCTTCACACTCCACAGATACAATGATCGAAGATTTGGCATGAAGCAGAGACCTCTCGCGTAATGAGAGGATGCAGCAGAACCCAGATCTGCCCTCGTGTGCTTTAGCTTCTCAATCTGGTGATGGGACAGGACAGGTTGAATAGAGTGAATAGTATTATCAATTATAGACGACATCTCTGATTTAAATATTCTTACTGGTTTTGATGTAACATTATTAACCTCTACTTATACTTTAAAAGCAAAAGAAAGAGAAGGGAGGGAGAGAGAGAGAGAGAGAGAGACAAAGAGAGGGAGAGAGAGAGAGAGAGAGAAAAAACAACAACATGGGAAATAGGTGTGGTAAGAGCAAAGAAAGACAAGATGAAGGAAAAAACAAACAAGTGTGATTAATTATAGATAGTTAGAAAAGAGAGACCGTGGTCTGTTCCAGCAAAATAAAAGTGTTATGTCCGTCTATTTACAATGGACATGATCAATTAATTTCCCGCGACTACTGACAAAATGTAAATAATTTCAATATAAAGAACGCGAAATATTATTCACAGGATACACCCTTTAATAATGAATCTATATCAATATGACACCAAATTTCATTCTTTTCACAGGTATTTATTTCCTTGTCAGCATGGCCAAACTATTTATAATATTGATATGAGAGTGCTCGTAACTCATCAAAATAAATGATTTCTTTTTCAAAAGTGGTAACAAAAAGTAACCCCAAAAGTTAAGTTTGGAGAATGCTAAACGTTTTGGATACAAATCGTTTCCAATGGAAAACGTGATTGGGTATACCTTTGATTTTGATGCCTTAGAGGCCATCGTTGAGTAGAACTCATCACTTAGCTTCACACTCCACAGATACAATGATCGAAGATTTGGCATGAAGCAGAGACCTCTCGCGTAATGAGAGGATGCAGCAGAACCTAGATCTGCTGTCTTGTGCGATAGCTCCTCAATCTGGTGATGTGACAGGACAGGTTGAATAGAGTTAATAGTATTGTCAAGTACAGACGACATATCTAATTTACATATTTTCTATTGTCATTAATATAACATTATTAACTTCTACTTAGACTTTTAAAGCAAAGGAGAGAGAAGAGACAGAGAGAGATAGAGAGAACAAACCATGGGAAATGGGTGTGGTAAGAGCAAAGAAAGACAAGGGTCCCGTTGCATAAAACTTATCATTGATATTAACTTTGCCACTAATGGTAACTTCCATGGAATACTTGATTTTGATTGGCTGTTGACCAATGTTACCATGGTAGTTACCATTGATGGCAGAGTTACCATTAAGGGTAAGTTTTATGCAACAGGTCTAAGATGAAGAAAAACAAACAAGTGTGATTAATTATATATAGTTAGAAAAGAGAGACCATGTCTGTTCAAGCAGAATAAAAGTGTTATATCCGTCTATTTAAAACGCCATATGTTCAATTAATTTCCTTCCACTATTGGCAGACTATAAGCAATTTCTTTTGAAAAAATGCAAAATACTATTCATAGGATAAGTAATTTTATGCAGGCTTTTTTATGAATCTATATCATTATGGCATCAAAGTTCATTCTATTCACACGATTAGTTTCCTTGTCAGCATGGCCAAACTGTTTATTATATTGATATGAGAGTGCTCGTGACTAATGTTAATAAATTATTTTTTTTTAAAGTCTGTGAACATACAGTGACCCCATATATTGAATTTTAAGAATACAAAAGTATATAGAAACAAATCCGTTCAAATGATATCGTGGTTGGTATACCTTTGATGTTGATGCCTCAGAGGCCATCGTCGAGTAGAACTCATCACTCAGCTTTACACTGTCCAGATCCAGTGATCGAAGATTTGGCATGGAGCAGATACCTCTCGCGTAATGACAGGATGCAGGAGAACCCAGATCTGCCGTCTCGTGCGATAGCTCCTCAATCTGGTGATGTGACAGGACATGTTGAACAGAGTGAATAGTATTATCAAGTATAGACGACATGTCTGATTCAAATATTCTTACTGTCATTAATGTAACATTATTAAGACTTAGACTTTTAAAGCAAAATAGAGAAAGGAGGAGGGGAGAGAGACAGAGAGAAAGAGAGACCGTGACAGAGACAGAGACATAATGAGAGACAGAGAGAGATAGAGAAAAACCCCAAGAGAAATGAGTTTGGTAAAAGCAAAGAAAGACAAACAAATGTGATTAGTTAGAGATAGTTAGAAAAGAGAGACTGTGGTCTGTTCAAGAAGAATACAAGTGCTATGACCGTCTATTTACAATGCAAATGTGAATTGATTTCCTGCAACTACTGCCAAAATGTAAATAATTTTCTATATACAAACGCGAACTACTATTTATAGGATACATGCTTTTTAAAACCTGCTTTCATGAGTCTATATCATTATGACACCAAATTTCATTGTATTCACGTGATTTTTTACCTTTCATGGCCAAACTATTTATAATTCAATTCAATTAATTTTATTTGCACATTAATAAAAATCAGTTACAAAAACATACACAATACAAAGTAAATTCAAACAAATATACTTGTAGAACAAATATCGAAATGTAGAGGGACAAAACAAAGGCCAAAGGCCTATCAAAACTTGTCCTAAACATATGAGTAATTAAATATAAATTAAATATTACAGGAGAAAAAAGAAAACAAGGAAAAAAGGAAAATAATATATTGATATGACCGTGCTC
>CP137682.1:24183660-24217280 GCA_037976565.1 Mesocentrotus franciscanus
TGCGGAATGTCCGTACATTTTTCAAAATACAGAGCCAATATCAAAGGATTAAACAGTAAAGGTCTAGACATCTTCTCAGCAAGTGACCTATATACCACCAGAAAGCTAAATCTCCTCTTTAAGAATATGTAATAATAAGAATAAAAATGTCGGCCAGATATTTTAGGCGCCTTGACATTTAGCATCTCATTACAGATTGCGTAATCAGGATTTGAAGCTATTGTACGGAATGTCAGTACATTTTTCAGAATACAGAGCCGATATGAAGGTTAAACAGTAAAGTCAGAGACACATCTTCCTCCGGCAAGTGACCTATACCAAGCTGAAATCTCCTCTTTAAGAATAAGCAATAAGAATAAAAAATGTCATGAATATTTAGAGCGCCTTGACATTTAGCCCCTCATTTTGAAGGATATAGAAGGATATAGAATGTAAATGACCCCACCTCCTCTTTCTCTCTCTCTCTCTCTCTCTCTTGGAAAGTGTGGAATAATGGAATTTAGAATACAGAGAGAGATGAAGCAAAATCGACTGGAAAGGAATGAAGGACAATAAGAAACGTAAAAGAAGATGGGGTGTCTATTATAAGGGAATTGGAGAAAGAGATGAGAAGCGAAAGAGGGGATTAAAAAGAGAGAGATAGAACGGAGAAGATATACGTTTTTGTATGTTAGCCATGACATGGAATATCATTCACAATGGGTTATATATATAGAGAGAGAGAAAGTGAGAGAGAGAGAAGGACTAGAGAGAGAGAGAGAGAGAGGGGAGAGAGAGAGAGAGGGGAGGAATATATTAATGTAGATATAAAAGAAAAGAAGAATAAAATAAATAAATATAAAATTATATAGATTTATAAAGATAGAGGAACATGCAAGGGAATACAAAGGACTCAAAGAAAGGGAGGGACAAGGCTGAGGAAAAAGGACAGTCTGGAAAATAGAGAGAGAGAGAATGAGAGACAGATGGGGTGAGAGGAGAAAATGAAAGAAAGAAGGGAGAGAGAGAGAGAGAAGTGAACCGACTAACAATTCAGGATGAATCTTCATCAATATTTATTGTTCAAATAATGGTCATGATTTAAAAGTCGTTATATCTTTCTTGCCTGTTCGTGTCGAATTTCTTATATTTTTTGAGTATTTGCTAAAAACGAAGACATGATAATAAACACTTTCTCACAGGTTTCACGGCAAGCCGCTTTGACAATACATACCGACGGTGTGGTGCTGGCGCGTGTGTGAAGTTAGCGACTGTAATATCAGATCCTATTTAAATTCATGTGGTGTTTCATCATTACAGTCCAATAACCTTCACGCACGAGCGCGCCGCACACCACCGTCGGTACGGTATGCAGTTATTGTATGGTATATATCTGATGAAGTACCTCTTGGGAACCTTTTCTGTATACCGGTTTGAAGACACGCGCACAAATCTATTGTTATCATGCGGTCGGTTCGGTGCACACAGTGGTCGCTGAGTTGTGATCGCTAAGTAGTCCAATACATTTCTGTACCAACATTTCTCGCCTGCCGCCGCAGATGTGATGCGAACGAATTTTCTAAATGTCAACAAAATGCCTTTTTGTGCAGCCATCAAATGCACAAATCGACTCGTGAAAGGCTCCTTGAAAACATTTCACAAGTAAGTGATCATTTCATTTAGATATTACAAAAATTAGCGTTTAAAGACTGGTTTCATATGATAATCTAATCGTCGCGACATTGTACTATTGTAGTCTAGTTTTCGCTTGTAGTCCCATCTGCTTGTTTTATGACTATGTGTGAATATTTGTAACTTGGCTGGGCCTGGCCTGGCCTGGGGAAGGAAAGCACAAAACATAAGTCATAAAGTCATAAACTGAATCCAATCAAGTGGGGATATGTGTTGGTACTTGTTAGGTGTGAAAGAGAAGAAAAAGATAAAACACATAAATATTTAGTCATTTTAAGTGCTACTTCTAGCTAGAGCCTGCCTAGTATTACTATTGGTAAAAACCATGTTGTTAGACTAGTTTGTTGACACTGACAGCTTGCTCTCTATGTCAGTCAGTATGTTGGTGAAGCCTGAAACTGAAAGTGAAACAAGTACTGAGTTAGGGTCTAATAATTCAGTCATAACAAATCTAAATAACAAGAAGTCATTGGTTATATGTCTGCGCATAGCCATAGCATATAGGCATAGCGACGTTGTGTGTGCTATACTTGTAGTTGTAATTGTATAGACCCCTACTTTTAATTTTTTAAGAGATATTTTGATATAGATTCTAGAGGTCTAGACTCTAGATCTTATTACACAATTTCAATTTGTTTTGACAATTAATATAGATCTACCTTTCACTAATAAGCGGAGGGCCAAAGTCAAATATCATGCTCGGTTTTTGAGTTGCCTGCCACTACCGCATAAACTAAGCACATTGTTTATTTGAAAGATTTTATCATAATACACAATATTTCAGAGGTGTTTTTTAAATTTGTTGCGAACAATCCTCGGAGGGGCGTCAAAAACCCTTTTGACAAAAAATAGTATTTTGTGAATTATATTTTAAGGGAACCAAACCACCATGAGTTTGGTGTCATATGAAAGAGAATTAAATGATCTAAATTTTGATACCAATTTCAATGAAATTGGGATTAATTAGCATTGCAAATTTAAGTAAAAAACATGATTTTTGTGATTTTTTTCCAAATATTGAATTTTATCAATAATCGTTATTTTACATATATCAAAATTGGAGAAATGCATTTTTGTAACTTTCAGGAATTTACCCATATACAAGGATAATATTCTGTGAAAAGGAAAAGTGTATATGTCTCTTCAATAAAAGTTATAGCAACCCAAAATTATTGATTCGATTTCCACAAAAACAACATTTTTGCCCACATGTGTATTAACTGTATGCATGTACGTGTATTAGTGTATTGAGGACCTGTTTGGTGTTTACATTGAGTTTAAAGATAACTTTTGAGTAAAACCTCTAATCACCATGGATTTGGTGTCAAAGATGGATAATTGAAATATCTTCAAGTTGATAACAATTTCATTGAATTATGTAGTGTGTGAAATGTAAATTTTGAGCCAAAAAATTGTTTTTGTAGATATTTTCCCCTCTAATTTTGGCCAGTATTTCGGTATATTAACTGGACAACAGTGATTGAACATTTAGTGGTGCAGAAAGTTCAAGGGATTTGGAGTGCTGACTGCAATTGATAAGTACTTCTTGTTTACTCTGGGATGTTTCAGAAAAATGTGGGCATTAGCAGTCCCCCCTCCCACCCCGCCCCTTCCAGCCGCTTGACATAATCTTGCCCATGACCTAGACAAGTTAGTGCATCTATCAACATGAATATAATATAGTATCGCCATGTTTGGTTTGATGGTTTATTTTGCCTGACTACTAAGAAAACATGTGTATGCTTGTGAAACTGGTACCCACATTCGTAAGTCCTCTCTGAGGAATTTTGGAATAATGCCTTGCCAAAGGGCACTAGCGAGTAGTGAATCCACTTCATGGTGTCGCCTCCTCACTCCTGAACAAACCTCCTGGCATTGTGATTGATCCTATGTTCTATGTCCTGACAAGATATTGGCATTATCCTGGCTGTCAGAACGCCAGCCAAAAAGTCGAGGCTGGTACATGGATAGATTCTGTTTAATTATCTACCTTATCTAGACTTGCTATGATGCACACCATGTTATAACGTTAAGAGTAATTAGAAGGATACTCAGAGAATGAAGGGATGCTGAGAACATTGTTTTTAAATTTTTATTCAGAAAATCAATTCTCATTTAAATCAGCCAATGACCTAAATAAAATTTTGAAAAAATGGAAAGAAGGCCCAGCTTACAGGCCTATCGTGACAATGGGAACGGTGTGAGGATTTTTTATCCAGGCAAATAATGATGCATTTTCCTTTTGAAAAAAATGTTGGATATATCAAAAATACATGTAGGTTAGGAAAAAGTCCTTTCCCATCATAAAAAGTCTGAGATTTTAATCACCAAGACATGATTATAATGCAAAGAAGTTCTTAATTTTGAAGAAAATGATGGATAAATGCAGCATTATGCATGTATTATGGGGTGAGTTTGGAAAATCTTGGAATTATTAATTCCTTATTTGTAACGTGTACATCCTGGAACATCCTGGAGATGGGTTTAAACGTTCACCAACCCCATACCCCAATTTGAAATAGTAATGAGATTTAAAACTACCAAGATGTGTTTAGAATGCAAACTAGTTCTGAATTTAGAAATAAATTAAGGCATAAGACATGAAGACAATGTTTATAATGGAAATGGGTGTGGGATGAATGTTTGAGAATTGAATCACCATGTATGGTAAATAATAAAAAATGCATTTATGTAAATAAGAAAATGACATAGTTATTCATACAAACAAATCCTAAATTAGAATTTCCTGACCAGATTGAAGAATATTCAAGAAAAATGGCTCATTAGATTTTAAAGATTTTTCGTTATATGCAAGGATACAATGTTTATCAAACTATTGAGTTGATGGTGTCAACCCCTTCCTCTCTTTTCTCTCTCTCTCTCAATCGCATGTGCTTTACTTTTTAAGGCTTCGCTGACAACTGCCAGTGACAAATTTGTCATTTTGGTAGATAAAAGATACCGTATCCTATAAGGAAAGATCCAGAGACAGATTGGCGTGGGAGTTTGAATTTTACGAGCAGCTCTTTATTTTTGGTTGGATCAAGGTCCAGTCGATTTGTGGTCTGAGGGCCACTTGATATATATGCATCTTACATATTCAGTGGGCAGGTGCATAACACTTTAAAAACCAATGTTCAGTCCCAGTCTGCCCCTGAAACATCAAATAAGTTTGTGTCAAAGACATGATGTAGAAAAATAAAAGGCCTGTCTAAATGTTGTAGTCCTGTTGTTATCTGGTTATTCGATCTTTCGACAAAGCTGTAAGTTTAGTTGTAAGGACATATAGTGGATAGGAATTTTAAAACAAATAATTAATTTTACCACATTGAAACAGCATAAAGATATATTAAATTCATGTTGATAGTGAAGTTGTGCTAGTGTGATCGGAAGACGTCAAATTTAGAAAAGCGAGATTAAGGCAATTTCATAATGTCGCTCCTTTCTGCTTAGGCGAATCAAGGTGAATAATGAAATATATATTAAAACAATTTAGGGGTAAAACACTGATGTGCGAACCCTTCCTTTTCAGAACCACAAGAAGGCCTGAGTGACTCCCGTGCGAAATATTCAGAAATGAAAATAGGAAATTCATTCCCCACCCCCAGAGCAATACCCTAAGCCTTAGTTATAAGTCTTCATTAAATTTTTCATTAAAATGTATAAGAGGTTTGGGCGTTCATAAACATTTACGGTTTTTACCCTCCGAAAAATGGACCTTCTTTAAATAAGAGTACCTTAGGCCAGAAAATCTATATACACATTGCTTTTTGTACATACATGTATATTTATGAAGCAAATAAATATCAATGCAATAAACTGTATTCTAATGCTTGTAAATTAAGTAATGTTTTCTATATTAACGCAAATAAAAGTATTTATATGTGTTTTCTTCAATAATAAAAATAAAAAATGTTTGGCTCAGACTTGATATCCACATGTATTGAAAAGAATTTACAGCACATTAACGCTTGGCTTTATGCATGGTCTTCTGAAAAATTACTTGAGGATTCACAAGACCGCCATGTCAGTTTTATGGGCATCCCAACAATTTTTCTGAGGGTTCAAGAGACCTACATTGTTGGTCTCGTGGCTGTTTATATAATCCCAGCTAAATCACAAGCATGATTTTTATGCCTCCGCCACCGAAGGTGGTGCGGAGGCATCATGTTTGGGTTGTCCGTCCGTGCGTCCGTACGTCCGTCCGTACGTCCGTCCCGTTTGACCGTTATCACAATATCTCAAGAACCATTTAAGATTTAAACTTAAGACTCGGAATAGTATTTATCACCATAGGAAGACGATCTGATTAGATTTTGGAGCTACGTAGGTCAAAGGTCACAGGTCACAGAGGTCAACTTATGAAATTCCTTGTATTGAGTTTGTTAGCGCGATATCTCAAGAACCATTTGAGATTTAAACTTCAAACTTAAGGATAGTATGTATCACCATAGGAAGACGATCTGATTAGATTTTGGAGCACGTATGTCAAAGGTCAATGGTCACAGAGGTCAACTTATGAAATTCCATACATTGAGATTGTTATCATGATATCTCAAGAACCACTGGAGATTTAAACTTCAAACTTAGTGATAGTGTGTATCACTATAGGAAAACAATCTGATTATATTTTGGAGCACGTAGGTCAAAGGTCAAGGGTCATAGAGGTCAACTTATGAAATTCCATACATTGAGATTGTTATCATATCTCAAGAACCACTGGAGATGTAAAAACTTCAAACTTAAGGATAGTATGTATCACCATAGGAAGACGATCTGATTAGATTTTGGAGCACGTATGTCAAAGGTCAAGGGTCACAGAGGTCAACTTATGAAATTCCATACATTGAGATTGTTATCATAATATCTCAAGAACCACTGGAGATTTAAACTTCAAACTTAATGATAGTGTGTATCACCATAGGAAGACAATCTGATTAGATTTTGGAGCACGTAGGTCAAAGGTCAAGGGTCACAGAGGTCAACTTATGAAATTCCATACATTGAGATCGTTATCGCGATATCTCAAGAACCACTGGAGAATTTTCACTTCAAACTTAATGATAGTATGTATCACCATAGGAAGACGATCTGTTTAGATTTTGGAGCATGTAGGTCAAGGGTCACAGAGGTCAACTTGTGAAATTCCATGTCTTCAGCTCGTTTAATATGACTTTACATTTGATATTCGATATGATGTAATTTTAATGGAATTTCTGAAAGGATTATGCTTTTATTGCAAGACTTTTCGCCTGTAGAGTATGACGTCACTCGGTCTTGAGGCTGGTGTTGAGCTATCGATACGCGATCGGTATCGTCCTTCTAAACTGACCGTCGGTGTTGGAGCTCGGTTTAGCAGCCTTTCCATGCTCTCAACACCAACACCAACACGAACACCGTACTTGAAATCACTCAATGTCTTATGGGTACACAGTTGAGAAAAAGCAAAGGCACTGACAATTGAATTTCATATGCAGCGCATGTCATTCTTTAAAAAAATCAAATGAAAACGAGCTTTAATTCTTTATAATGGCAATACATGGTTACTTTTTATGCCTCCGCAAAGTAGCCGGGAATTATGTTTTCTGGTTGTCAGTCCGTGCGTACATACGTCGTCGTCATGCGTCTGTGCGTCACGTCTCGTGATCGCGTTATCTCAAGAACCAATTGATGGATTACCGCCAAACTCAGGTCATGTATGTATCTTGCAGAGCTAATGAACTGATTAGATTTTGGGGTCACGAGGTCAAAGGTCACAGGGTCCATTATGTATGCAAAAATAGCTCGTGATCGCGTTATCTCAAGAACCGATTGATGGATTACCGCCAAACTTGGGTCCTGTATGTATCTTGCAGAGCCAATAAACTGATTAGATTTTGGGGTCACAAGGTCAAAGGTCACAGGGCTCATTATGTATGCAAAAATAGCTCGTGATCGCGTTATTTCAAGAATCGATTGATGGATAACCGCCAAACTTGGGTCATGTATGTATCTTGCAGAGTCAATGAACAGATTAGAATTGGGGGTCACGAGGTCAAAGGTCACAGGGCTCATTTGTATCCTAAAATAGCTCGTGATCGTGTTATCATTAGAACCAACAGATGGATTACAATCAAACTTGAATTTTAAAAATTGCTTCCATTTTGGTTTGTAAAATTGCTCTATGGCGGAGGCATTTTCGACTCGCGCAGTTGAAGTTCCATCTAGTTTTTAAATGATCTGTCTTTGATTATGTTCAAATATTTGTCTTTACCATGAAAAGATTGTACTAAGCGGTCAGATGACAGATGGAAGGGGGGTGGTGTCAAATAATAGTTAATTGTGTGTGGGGGAGGGGGATGAGGCACCTGCCCATGCCCCATTTTCTAAAACATCACAGAGTATAGAAATACTTATCAATTGCACTAAGCACTCTCCTGGCCTAATCCTTTTAACTGTCTGGACTGTCTGCATTACTTTGTTCGTGTTCATGGACTAACTTGTCTTGGTCATGGGCAAGATTATGAAAAGAGGCTGGAAGGGGCGGGGTGGGGGAGCAACTGTCAATGCCCACATTTCCTGAAACATCTCAGAGTACAGAAGAAATACTTATCATTTGCAGTCAGCACTCCAAATCACTTGAACTTTCTGCAATACTAAATTTCCAGTCACATTTGTCCAGTTACTATACCAAGATACTGGCCAAAATTAGAGGAAAAAATATCTACAAAAAGCACCTTTTGGCTCAAAATTTACATTTCACACTCTACATAATTCAATGAAATTGATATCAACTTGAAGGTATTTCAATTATTCATCTTTTGACACCAAATCCATGGTGATTAAAGGTTTACTCAAAGTTATCTTTAAAACTCGATGTAAACACACCAAACAGGTTCTCAATACACTAATACAGGTATATGCATACAGTTAATACACATGTGGGCAAAAATGTTGTTTTTGTGGAAATCGAATCAATAATTTTGGGTTGCTATAACTTTTTATTGAAAAGAGATATAAAGCTTTCCTTTTCACAGTATATTTTCATTGTATAAGGGCAAATTCCTGGAAAGTTACAAAAAAATGCATTTCTCCAATTTTGATATATGTAAAATAACGATTATTGATAAAATTCAATATTTGGAAAAAAATCACAAAAAATCATGTTTTTTACTTAAATTTGCAATGTTAATTAATCCCAATTTCATTGAAATTGGTATCAAAATTTAGATGATTTAATTCTCTTTCATATGACACCAAACTCATGGTGGTTTAAGGTTCCCTTAAAATATAATTCACAAAATACTATTTTTCGTCAAAGGGCCGCTTTTTGGACGCCCCTCCGATTTAGGATTGTTCGCAACAAATTAAAAAAACACCTCTGAAATATTGTGTATTATGATAAAATCTTTCAAATAAACAAGGTGTGCTTATTTTATGCGGTAGTGGCAGGCAAACCCCTCTTTTCTGACTTTGGCCCTCCGCGGCCCCAGATCTTTGCCATATTTTTGGACATCTGCATCGACTAGCCTATCTGCATGCTGCAAATAACCTTGCATTAGTTGCATACAATACATGTCATGATGTGAGTGACATGCATACGCATCCATTAGCATTGACTACTATGCTTTGCTGGAGTGAATGACATGTAGCTTTGGCTTTTGCTTTTGAAATGCTTTGCTTTGTAAAATTGATCTGGACAGGTTCATGCAAACTGTCACTATGCTGTGATGTTAACAAGATTATGTATTGCAAATATTAAAAGAATGCTTGATGGGGTACGTGTTTATTTTTGAAATAAAATCAAACAGCAAAAATTGACCAGTTAATTTTGTTATCATTGTCTGGACACACATCCCCCATGCTATCATGCATACAAATAGGACAAAGGCAAATGCAATATAAAAGGCAAATGAAATGAAGATGTTCTCAGCATCCCACTTATCCTCCATTATCTTGTTTTCTATTAATTTCCAGGTTTCCCAAAGCTGGTCCAGCCCTTTTGAAAGAATGGCTTGTCAAGATGAGGAGGGACAAGTGGACACCAAGCCAGTAGTCCACCGTGTGCTCGGACCACTTTGAAGCAGAGTGTTTTGACCGCATTGGCCAGACAACCAGACTTCGCCAAGGTGCTATTCCAACCATTTTCCTCTTCCCTGATCATCTGCAGAAGGTAAACACCAAATGAATGCTAAATTCTCTTGTGGTAATGATTAAAGATGAAACTTGTGAAATTTGATAGATTATTTGAATGTTTCCTTTATTTAAGAAAATATTGTATGGTGAGAGCTAGAAGGGTGTTAAATCATATATTTTAACACAGAGTTAATTCCCTTCTGGCTCTCAACAGATGATTATAATTGTTCCAGTAGTTAATTAATTTCAGTTCAATTCAACTTTCAATTCATTTCCAGATGAGTGGTTTGAATCATAGAAAAGTTCTTCTAAAAGAGTTTGCATTTCAAATCTTAAATGCATATTTTACTCATATATTGTGGGAATGTAAACTGATCTGGTCCAAAGTATGTATCCCTTTCCAAAAGAAACCAGTAACACCAATTTAAAAATGCAATTTCAATTTCATAAATGTAAGACAACATTTGAAGGCATGATGTTTCTGCTGTATATCGGCATATCCATGAGAAGGGAACAGAACATTAAAAAAAGAAATATGTCTTTATGAATATCATTTGCTTTACTTCTGTCAAGTAGTATGCAGGTTTATGTTGTCCATTTGCACATAAATGAACATCTTTGTTTATATTTAAAAATCTATCTGAAATGAAAATATAACCTGAGTTACTATAGAAATGCCAATATAATGGCTGTTATATTTTAAGGACAATGATTAGTGAAATCTGTGAATTTTCGGAGAATTAACCATTTCTTTTTCCAAACTATTTTCATCTTTGTCCCTTATAGACTGTTAAGAAACGCAAGCCTCCAACAAAGCCTAGAAGCAGTGAAGACATGACTAGTCTTCCTAGCACATCAACAACTCCACCACTCCTCATGGCTCACAGGGGCGGATCTAGATTTTTGCTAAGGGGGTTTGACCCAATGACGATGCGGAGATGTTTTCCGGCATCTACTAACACAATGGAGACCATAAAAAGCAGTGCATGATAGCGTCTTTTTAAATCAAGTAACAGTTTAATACACAGTTATATCCAGAGTTATCATGTGTTTGGTTAAGTTACCGGGGTTGACCCAATGACGATGCGGATACTGTGTGGGTCTGAACACATGATGGCGTTTTCTATGCACATCACATTTTCACTTGGCAGCCCAAGGGTTTAAACCGTCCACGAGTCCGAGCAACGTAGCGGCTGATGTTTTCCTGGCATCTACTAACACAATGGAGACCATAAAAAGCATTGCATGATAACGTCTTTTAAATCAAGTAACAGTTTAATACACAGTTATATCCAGAGTTATATGGTTAAGTTACCAGGGGGTTGACCCAATGACGATGCGGATACTGTGTGGGTCTGGACACATGGCATTCTTCTATGCACATCACATTTTCACTTGGGAGCCCAAGGGTTTAAACCGCCTAAACCCCCGTAGATCCGCCACTGGGCTGGTACATTACATTTTACAATACATTTTACATATTTATTGGTTTGCATGAAATCTAAATGCAAGATATTGTCTACTCAATGTGAGAGAAACAAAATTATATTTTATTCCATTTCATTTGGACACTAAGAAAAGTTAAGAAAGTAATTAATTTGTGTTGTGATGTTCCTTTTACACCTGTATGAAACCCTGAAAGTAGAACTATACTATATGTTAATTCAACTGTTTTGTTTAGTTTTCCAATTCTTCAAATTATGCTGACAATTTACCTGTATACATGTACTGGAATTATGATGTATAGTGATATTACTGTTTAGATCTCGACTAGTGTTTGAAAAAGGACAACATTTTGTTAATTATTTCATGTGATATTCAACATTTGTTTATAGTAACACAACTGTAAAGTGGTCTTCAATGAGCTGAACTAAATGCATTTTTTTTTTTTTTTTTGTTCCAAAGTGATGTATGAAATTGTGTTAAACAATCAGAGAATCAATATCATTTTTTCTTTTCACTGTATAGTATTAATTAAAAATTAAAAATGTATAACATAATCTTCATGAAAAACGGTTTATAAATATTTAACTACATGTATGTAATTTCATAAGTCAACTTGAGATGTATTTCAGTAGCAATTGAAGAAAGTAAACATTAATAAATTATAAAACAATTCTTTACATTTCGTGAAAACAAATGGTAATAATAATTTTTCCGTTGTGTCATGACTTGCATGCTTGGAAATGGATTTATTGTGGTAAATGCCGAGAAATTTCGAATACACATAGTACAGAGAGAAGGGGAAGGGAGGGAGGATAGGAGAGAGAGAGAAAAGAAGAGAGGGGGAGAGACAGATTGGGAGAGAGAAAGGAGAAAGAGGAGAGAGAAAGGGAGAGAGAAGGGAGAGAGAAAGGGAGAGGGGGAGGCAGATTGGGAGAAAGGAGAAGAGAAAGGGAGAGGGGGAGGCAGATTAGGAGAAAGAGGAGAGAGAAATGGGGACATTGGGAGAGAGAAATACAGAGGGAGACAGAATTGGGATAGAAAGAGGAGAGAGAGGGGAGAAAGGAGCTAGAAAGATCGAGAGAAAGGGAGAGAGAGAGAGTGGTGAGACATTAAGAGAAAGGGGAGAGAGAGAAAGAAAGAAATAGAGGAAAAGGGTGTGATAGGAGGGGGGCAAATGGCAACAAGATGCACAAAAAGAAGTAATTGCTTGGTACAGGCAAAATATGTTTACAAATATCAAAGCGTAATGTATCTAGGCCTATGTATCTATGTCAATTTTAGGGCTCGGTGTAAAAATGTCAGAGGAAAAAATGTCAGAGGTAAAAATGTCAGAGGAAAAAATGTCAGAGGTAAAAATGTCAGAGGTAAAAATGTCAGAGGTAAAAATGTCAGAGGTAAAAATGTCAGAGGTAAAAATGTCAGAGGTAAAAATGTCAGAGGTAAAATGTCAGAGGAAAAAATGTCAGAGGAAAACATGTCAGAGGTAAAAATGTCAGAGGTAAAAATGTCAGAGGTAAAAATGTCAGAGGAAAAAATGTCAGAGGTAAAATGTCAGAGGAAAAGATGTCAGAGGTAAAATGTGAAAACAAAAGCATGTGACAAGTTTGTTATGGTTACACCCGGGTTATATAATAGGCTTATCAAAAAAGAACAGCGAGGGATATTCTGCAGTCGTTATTTCACTGCTGCTTTATTTACCACTGTTTGCCCGATTATTGCCGGAGGAAGACGGGGGGAGGGGGGAAGGTATTCTTCTTCTGGGGCAGGGTGACCCGGCTGCTCTCCCCCTTCCTCTTATATATATGCTTTGATATATCCTTCCGTACAGTGGTCAATGCCTAGGCAGAGCAAAAATATATTGAATAAGGCAGACTAATGGGACATGGATGCTACTCCGAGTTTCACGCCTTGCAAGCGATCATCAGACAACTGATAGCATTCTTAAAAGTACATGATTACCCTACAACCTTGGTACAATCACGCTCAAAATAAGACTTAACTAATAAAATACAATTATAATTACTCATGAGTAATTCTTATTGTATTGTATTCAGGTATTGTATTAGTATTATTGTATTGTATTAGTTAAGTCTTATTTTGAGCGTATTTGTACCAAGGTTGTAGAGGAATCATGTACTTTTAAGAATGCTATCAATTGTCTGATGATCGCTTGCAAGGCGTGAAACTCGGAGTAGCAACCATGCATGTCCCATTAGTCTGCCTTATTCAATATTTATATATTATGCTTTTGTATAAGCAAATGATACTGGTACATTGAGCAAACTTGTCGCTCCATGGTGTAATCATTAAATAAAAAGAAAAGTCATCACAGCCCCCACAATAGGATCAGATATCTGTCCCCCCACTTTTCCTTCACTTTTAAAGATTGTTGGACATTTTAACTGCGTGGCAATGGCTACTATAATATGTAATTTCCAATAAATGCATATTTCCGACAATTCAACTTTCTTGTGGGCTTGGTATTTTGATACTCTGAAACAAAGCAGAAAGCCATGTTATCAATGCTAACCGCACCATCACAATGATCACATTCCAGAAGAGCGCGCGGTTTGCCATAAAATATTGTCGATTACTATTGCGGTATAAATAGTCTGGGAAAAAATCAATACGCAGCTTAATTACTCCGATACAAAGCAGAAAGCCGCCCATGTTACTCAATTAAAGAGAAGGTTGAGTTCTGGGGAAAAGTGAAAAATAATGTGTGAGCGTTTGTTATCATTCTTATTATGCAAGTTTGGAAGAACATCAAAGAAAAAAATTATTCCCTGAAAAGAATGGCTCTAATCTATTTCAAATGCCTTCATATCCCAGATATGACAAGCAACAGCTTCAAAGTGAGGCCCGATTTGTATGCCACATGATTGTGTAGTCCCATATCTATATCTTTCTGTGTACAGTGCTTGTTACTTTACCAAGACTGGGCCAAAGTTTTTATCATTTTGATGACTCCAAAACCTTGCAGTACACACCAATACTTACATGTTTATGCTAGATGACCAACCTTTTCTGATTGCTTCCACGCCGTTTCTTTGACAATGCAATCGCAAGACCAGAACTCAACTTTATCTTTAAATGACAACCGCACCATCACATTCCAGAGAAGCGCGCTAATGCATCAGGAATTTGGTAGGAAACAAACCCGGTTGAATTTGAGGGATTTAAACTGTATTTCTATCAAGGGTTTTAATCACAAACATGATTTTATTATATAAAGTTACACTGTGTTATGTTTAACCCGACAAATACAATAATTTCTGCCTTTCGAAACGTACTGCATGAAGTCGAAAACACATGACAAGATACCTGGCTAGATATATCTCTACGTTTACATGTAAACCTACTATCCAAACATTCATCAAGCGAAGCTTTGATCTTGTTTGTTAAACTTTTGAAATAAAGTATTGATGAAGGAGAAAAACGCATCCGTGTCTTTATGTGTTCTAGTCGATGGCGATGAACATGAAAATGGGTCTGATGACTGAATTTGTGGAATTTCTGTGCGATCTTAATAATTGAGTCCATGTTTCAATTATCTCATTCAATCTTAATATTATATGTACTTACTTCCTAAAAGCCAAATAATTGTAGCGGTAATGAAATTTACGATTTGTTTTGGTCTTAGAAAAGTTCGTTCGCCTCCTTGCACTGTTCGCATTCTCTTAGTTGCTTTATTCTCAGTTGCCAGTTATTAGGTCAAACTGGTTGTCATGGATGTAAACGGGAAGGGACGCTTACGTATTTGTAAAACATGTGGAGTCCATGAGTCCATTGATTTGATTTGATTTTGATTTATTTATTTCTGTTTGATTTTCTTTTTCTTTTGCAGTTTTACAAACATATAACAAACAAATCATTGCAAATTTTACACATGACAAAAGAGCAGTGGCGGATCCAGGGGGGGGGCCCGGGCCCCTACAGTAAGGCTGGCTGTAACTAATTGAAAACTTTAACCAGGAGGGTTGACAAAGTAAGCAAAGCTTGATAGCATATACCTTCAATGGATACATAATAATACAAATATGGAGGAAAAAATATTAGTAAAAGGGAAAAAAGAAAGAGGGGTGTACATTGGGTTATATTCAACGGAATAGTTGATGGAGTAAACAACTTTCTTTTTGAGAGGGGGAGCTTGTTGTTAGGGTTCATCGTTACTATAGGACTGTCCGTCCCCTAGTTCAGAATGTTTCTGTGCGAGTTCGTAGGTTTGGCAATGCATGCTCCAATTATCATTCAAATAATAGCCTCCAGGATTGTTATATTTCCGGCCCGTTTGCGTTCTTCGGAGTTAATAAAGATGTCGAGTGAAAGAGTTAAAGATCGAAAGAGCACAAATGTGAGAGTTATGTAAGTTAAGAGGCCGATGAGTAATGGCGGGCCGGAGAGCTCAACTCTGGAGGTTAAGTTCGCAAAATTAATAAAGTTCCTTTCGACATGGGTGTGTATGGTGCCGGGGATTAATTTGACGCAATGCGTCGTAGTGACACGCCCTTTTAAAGGGGTCACACGTGGAGGGTTTAAAATGGAGATGAGCTTCTGAATCGAGACGGTCGTTTACTTTTTGGAGCGAGTTTTTACTTTTCGGAGCGACTTCTTGATTTTCTTATTCTTACTCCACTTCCTTTGCCGCCATGAGGTGCTAAAGTTTTAGCAGAGTTCAGGGCGCCCAGCCCATGTGACTTTTCGTGATTCGTCGTGATTATATGTAATTATTTGTAATAAATTCACTACTCACTTAAACACTTGACTTTTGTAGAGAACTTTCATTTCTTCGTTTGTCTCTGGAACGCTACACGGGCTAGGTTGTGCCACCGGTCAAACCGGTACGTTTCACAAACATTAACACATCAACCAATTCAAAAAAACATTTTTTCCTCTGACATTTTTACCCCTGACATTTTTTCCTCTGACATTTTACCTCTGACATTTTACCTCTGACATTTTTTCCTCTGACATTTTTTCCTCTGACATTTTTACCTCTGACATTTTTTCCTCTGACATTTTTTCCTCTGACATTTTTTCCTCTGACATTTTTACCTCTGACATTTTTACCTCTGACATTTTTACCTCTGACATTTTTTCCTCTGACATTTTTACCTCTGACATTTTTACCTGGCACCAATTTTAGACCATAAAATATAATGAAGTGGTGTACAATCAGGAAGCTGTATTCCTGGTACAATTAATGTCGAGATAAAGCTGTTTAAAAACATAGCAAAACAAACCAAGATACACTTATCTTCCTGCATGGTGCTCAGCTTACTGAAAAAAAATTCACGTCAAATATTCACGTCTGCGTGTGAGACGCAGACGTGAATATTGGACGCAGATTTTCCAGCCAAAAAAAATCTGCGTCCAATATTCACGTCTGCGTGTCCCTTTCTGGAGGCGCAGACGTGAATATTTGACGCAGATTTTCCAGCCGATTTTCACGTCTGCGTGTCCCTTCAGGGCCATTGAGTACAGAAAAATGAAAAAATTACCAAACAAAGGTATACGTCAATTTTTTTGATTTTCACGTCTTGGACGTAAAGACAAGAAATTGGTTGCATAGGTATACGTCAATTTTTTTGATTTTCACGTCTTGGACGTAAAAGACAAGAAATTGGTTGCATAGGTATACGTCAATTTTTTTGATTTTCACGTCTTGGACGTAAAAGACAAGAAATTTGTTGCATAGGTATACGTCAATTTTTTTGATTTTCACGTCTTGGACGTAAAAGACAAGAAATTTGTTGCATACGTATACGTCAAATTTTTGCGTTTGCGTGTCCCTTAGGAGCCACCATACACATTGCTATGTTCAAATGATTTTCTAATAAATTAGATGTAGGGTCTATATTCCCCGTAGATCTACTATCCGGACCGACAAAAAGAGCACGTTTTACCCCAGTGGAAGTTGTCGAGCGTGTGAATTAAAATCCAATAACAGTGCGCATTAACTGTACACGGCCGGCTAGGAATGCGCGCATCCTGCCGCTATATCGCGCGTATACACATGGATGCGCAGCATTGATAGCTTGTTCGTTGTTATTGCAATGCCGCCGTTTGACCTTTTGCACTGTTTAAAGTACTGTCAACTCGATTAAACTTTGGTTTATATTTTGGTCGCATTCTCTCACAAATTGCTGATTCGCTAAATCGAATAATCGTATTTTTCAACAGCTCTGATTGATTGATTGATTGATTTTTATTCGACAAGCTTCCAACATATACAATAATAACAGATCAGAAATAAGTCAGCTTGAACAGGATAACCCACGAAAGCTCGAGAGCTCATTTCCAGTGGGGTCCCCTACAGACATGTACAAAATTAATAAGTGAAAATAGTAATATTTACAGACAGATAAGAACCATAAAAGAATTACTTATTAAAGATAATGATAATAACAACATTAAACTGATGATGGAAATGATAAAGAGTACAAGAAGAAAAAGAAGAAGGAGAAGAAGAAAAAGAGGAGGAGGAAGAAGAGGAAAATAATGATGAATTTGTAGAATTTCTATAACGTACAAAAACATAAGTATATACAAAATGAAAAAGTATGAACCGGCAGAAGAATACAAATTTCAATCATATAACATGTCATTCACTTCTCTTCTCTGACTTTCAAGTATTAGGTATTCCTTTAATTTCCTCTTAAAATGAGCATAGTTTGCTATTTCCTTTACACCATTGGGAAGGGAATTCCAATGTTTTATGGCATTGTAATAAAACGAATTTCCAATACTACCTACTCTTTCTGGTAAGTTAAAGTTGAATCGGCTATTTCTTGTATTATAATCATGAACGTCAGTAACAAGATCGAAGTTGGATCGAATATAATGATTCGACCTAGTATGATAAATTTTATGCACGTGATGCAATACGAGTTGTTTTGATCTTTGGTCGACTTCAAGAAAACCAGCTTTAGAAAGTTCGCAGTAGCCAACATGAGTTCTTGGACCAGAACAGTTGATAAATCTCACCATTATAATCTTCAACTTCTTTTGATCTGATTTGTTTATGTTACTATACCATGCAGGGTTAGCATAGTCAAATAAACATTGAATAAGAGCAAAACAGAGTGTACGTCTTGCTTTTAAATCCATACAACTTTGATATCTGTACAAAAATTTCAGACGAGAATTTGCTTTTTTTACAACTGATTCTACTAAAGATGAAAATGAAATTGCGCTAGCTAACTCAATGCCTAAATACTTCACAGACTCTTTCCTCTTGATTACTTGATTATTGTGTGTCACTTTGAATTCAAATGACTTTTTAGAACTACTCTTAGAACAAAACAAAATGCTTTCTGTTTTTCCCAAGTGTAAAGAAAGCTTATTATCAGTCATCCAATCGACACACGTAGACAGTTGTGTACAATAATAGTAATGTTTTAAGTCTTTTATACAAATACACATATCATTTATATAACTTGAAAATAGAATTGGGCCTAAAATGCTTCCCTGAGGAACACCGCATGTTATAGGCATTAGTTTGGAACGAATATCATGAATGGCTACTACTTGGTGTCGATTAGATAAGTAGGATCTTAACCACTCTAAACTTGCCTTATTAAAACCCATTAGTTGTAACTTATTCAATAAGACGCAATGATTAACTGTATCAAAAGCTTTTTGCAGATCAAGGAGCACCATACCAACAAAGCGCCCTTGGGAAGTTTCTGTCCTCAAATAATCAGTCAAATGAATTAGACATGTTTCAGTCGAATAATCATGTCGAAAACCAGATTGAAATTCATAAATTATATCATTTTCTTTGAAGTATCTTTCAATTTGAACACAGACCGATTTTTCTAGAATCTTTGATGCTACACTTAAAACACTAATAGGTCTGTAGTTGCTAACATCAGTTTTATCTTTCTTTTTATAAAGTGGAGTCACTTTTGCTATTTTCATATCCTCTGGAAAAGTACTCGTCAAGATAGATAGGTTCATTAAGTAACTTAGAGGCTTAGATAAAACCTTCGCACCATCTTTTAGAAATTTAGCTGGAATCATGTCTAACCCAGTACTTTTTGATACATTCAACTTACGTAACTCTTTGAAAACAAATTGTTCACTGATTGGTAATAACTCGAAGCTGTTTTCACGTATACCTTTTCTTTCGTAAAACTCACGAATACAATCATTGTCTGCGCTGAAAAAGTCTTTGGAAGGGGGGAGTTTGTTTACTAATTTGGCAGCCACATTTGTGAAATGAGAATTGAATTCATCAGCGATGGCCATCTTATCA
Source organism: Mesocentrotus franciscanus (assembly GCA_037976565.1). Taxonomy (NCBI): domain Eukaryota; kingdom Metazoa; phylum Echinodermata; class Echinoidea; order Camarodonta; family Strongylocentrotidae; genus Mesocentrotus; species Mesocentrotus franciscanus. The sequence goes on from CP137682.1 coordinate 24,203,153, forward strand.
TGACATAATTCCCCATCAATTGTAATGACAGATTCTTGTTCTTTTCGCTTCTTATTTTTAATCCTAAGCTTTTAAGATTCTGCCAAAGCCTTTTCGAATCTTGTTTATTTTCTTCTATCTTGTTTTGTAAGTAATCGAGTTTAGCCTTTTTCACCTCTCTTTGGACCATATTTCTTAATATTCTGTATCTTTTATAGAGCGTCTCATCTTTTGCTCTTTTCCTAAATTTTTGTATACTATATTTCTCTCTTGAATTAGGGAAAGAATATCTTTAGTCACCCAAGTTTCTGATCTTTGTTTTATTCTAATCCGTTTCAGTGGCGCTATCATATTCAAATTTGAGATAAAAACATGTTGAAATATTGACCATGCCTCATTTACATCTGTACAGTCAGTTATTCCTGACCAATCAACAACAGATAGTTGAAGATTGAAAGTCTCTTCTGTATATTTTTCATGGATCTGATATCATTAGTCCTGTGATGACCTATAGCCAGTCTAATATTTTTCCGTGTACAGAAAGTAAAAGAATGGTCGCTAATACCTAGATCAAATGACACCACTTTGACTTATTTTGTTTTCTTTGCTACAACCAACATGATCCAGTAGAGAAGAACATGTAGGTGTAACGCGTGTTGCCTCTTTAATGAGTTGACTAAACCCGTGAAGACTCAACAAGTCAATATATATCTTAGCCAGTGGCGATTTGTGAAGAAGACAAATATTCATGTCTCCTAAAAAATTATTTCGTCATCCTTCTTTAATGTATCAAGAATATTGGACAATTTCTCGATAAACAAATTGTTTTTCGGTGGTCGATACAGAACGCCAACAACAATGGGTTTTGATCTTGGTATAAGCAAATTTATCCACAGGGATTCCGTATCTCCAGTACTTATAGCATCCATAATATTAAATGCAATATCATTTCTGATATAGAAACATACACCACCTCCAGAGCCAGAGGATCGATCATGGCGTATGATTTTATATCCGTCTATTTCAATTTCTTCATCATTTATGGAATTGTTTAACCATGTTTCAGTGAAAGCAATAACAGACAACCTTTTTCTTTTAAAAAGAATTCTAAGTTCCGATATCTTGTTTAGGATAGACCTCACATTAAGGTGTAAAAATGAAGACCTTTAACTTTAAACTTTTCTTCAAATTCTTGATAAAGAGAAGTGTTTTCATCTATGAGGTTTGGCTGAATTATTCTTGCTATCGCTTGCTTTTCAGGTGTAACGCGCGTTACATTAAAATAGTTTTCTTTTAGTCTATCCTCATTTTGGCTTTCTTTCTCTAGACAATCGTCAGTAAATAATGAATCACAAAAGATGGCAGACAACATGTTAAACAATTCCACTTCTCATCAGGGCATTCATAATATAACCTGCGGTACTCTGAAAAACTGATAGCTTGACAATTAGTGTGAAACCATTTTTTACAATCAGAACACAGAAGGCCGTGTTGATTAAATTTGACTGGCTTATCACAGTTCCCACAAGGGAACTTATATTTCCGACCGTCAACTTTCATTTTCGGATCATCACTTGATTTTGTCAAACTTTCACTTAATTCAAAACCCTTCTTACAAATTGAAGATATTTCTCCCAGTCTCTGGTATTTTGAAGAGATTAGATAAAACATGTTTTTGCTTATGGTGATTCTTAAAGGGCAAGTCCACTCCAAAAATAACTTAATTTCAATAGAAGCAGAAAAATCAGACATACCAATTAAAAAAAAATTGAGCAAAATCGGATGACTTATAAGAAAGTTATGAATTTTTTATGACATGAAAAACGTTGAAAATCACAAGAAAAATTGGCAATTCACTCATGAGTCTGTGACGTCATTGCCTCACCATCCACTAATTGTTTTCTGAATATAAATTTCCAATTCCCTTTAAAAATCGTATTTCCTCGCACCAGCATCCAAGTTATATTGATAATAATATGTTTTTGTGTGGATGCACTATAATATAGAGGGGTTTTTTCAGTTAAATCTTGAAAAATGTGAATTTTGAAAAACTATTTATATAAAAATCAATGATTATGGATATACAATATTCAGAAAATAATATCAATTCTTCAAAGTTCATAAAAAAATTTGTGAAATGTCATGCACGCAATATGATACAAATCATATAACCTGGGCAAAGGCAGGGGGAAATCAAGTTTTGGGATTAAAAAGGAAATTAATGGGATAAAAATATGTAAAGCAATTGATAAATAGTGAGTCAATGACGTCACAAACTGATAACCAAATTGGCAATTTGTGTAGTTATTTTTTAAGTCCCATAGTTTTTCATAGTCAAAAAATTCATAACTTCCTCATTAGTTATCCGAATTAACTCAATTTGGGGGTCTGTTTCTCTTGTTTTTCTGCATCTATTAAAAGCAAATTAATTTTGGAATGGACTTAGCCTTTAAGCACATCAGTCATAAACAAGTAGTGTTTCTAAATTCTACATTCGCATCTTGTATTTGAAAGACAATACTAATTTAGAACTTCCCTCAAAACGAAAGGGCTTGAAAATGGCTTTTTGTGGGAAAATAACGACCATTAGTTGTCGAATCCACATAAGTGCTCGCAATCACCTAAGTAATAGTCTGATTTTCAGACCCTTGTACCGAATGGTCGTATGTTTTGTGCTGCACAAAGATTCAATCAGTTTAATTTGGGCCATTACAAGTAGTGGGTTATTGATGTAGACAAATGCTCATGTACCTGTTACAGCTCATTTTATGTATGTTATTACCAAAAAAGATGTCAGTCAGTCACTCAATAGTGTCTGACAGGGAAGTCTAGAAAGTAAACGGGTTTCCTTGCATAATTTGAATACTAGGACACTGCTGACGTTTAAATTTCACAGATAGGCCATACATGACATATTCATAATTCCTGCAAAGTTCTACAGAAATTGATGTTGGCTGCAAAGGGACAAAGTATCTTTAAGAGTGATGATGACGATAGCTATTTTCTCTTCCTCAATTTTCCTTCCTAAGTAATGCTCGACAAGGAAAAGAGGGAGGCGTAGGAGTATTTATTCATGACAAAATAAGATTTAAAAGAAGACCAGATTTAGATGTGTTTACTGATACTGTTGAGAGTATTTCCATTGAAGTATATAATAAAGTAAAGAATTATATAGTTCTTGTTATGTATAGACCACCACCCCAAGGAGTACAATCTTTTATAAATTATACGCAAGCACCGCCGAATGTTATTATGAATGAGAGAAAGGAGAGTATCATTATGGGTGATTTCAATGTTCATCTATTGAAACTTGATGTTATTCCATATTTTAATGAATTCATTGATAACTTTATTTCACTTTCTTACTTACCACAAATATTCAAACCCACCCGAATTACCTCACATTCTGAGAGTACATTGGATAATTTCTTCTGTAATAATCCAGAAAAGGTTAAGCTGAGTAGAATAATTATAACAGATGTCAGTGATCATCTTACTCCTTTTATCATGATTTCATCTCAACCTGATACAAATGATTCTCAAATAGTATACTCAAAACGAGACTTCAGTGATGCTCACATCAATACATTTTGTTCAAAATTGCAGTCTGTGAAGTGGGAATTTTTAGATCGTCTTGATGATGTAAATTAGAAGTATGACAGTTTTCTTGAAATATATGTTAAATTATATAACGAAATGTTTTCCAAGAGGTAGAGATGAAAAGAAAGAAACATGCAAATGTTAAACCTTGGATTACAATAGAAATTAAGAAAATGAGTAAACATAAATATATATTATACAAAAAATATCTTTAAAATCCTACGACATATCGCAAACCGACTTATTTTATGTAAATTTTAGAAATAGATTTAATAACTTAATACGTGATACAAAACGTAAGTATTATAATAAGTTTAAAGATAAAGACCAGTTCTGGTCATGCGATTGTATTGTGAAAGAAACGTTGTGAAATCGATCAGAAAAGGTTGATCATCTAGCATATCAGTATTGGTGTGTACTGCAAGGTTCTGGAATCATCAAAATGATAAGAAATTTGGCCCAGTCTTGGTAAAGTTACAAGCACTGTACACAGAAAGATGTATATGGGACTACGTGACACGTGCGCGACACTTGCGCGATATCTATCCGGTCCAAATAGATATAATAATTTACCAAATATATCAATTAGTAGGCGGTTTCCCGGCAAAATTTGTATCATCTCGTATTAGTCAAAACATATTCTTTCACATGATTGGTAATGAGAGCTTCCATTTCATTTTTTGAGAGGGGGGCGCGTTTCCAAAACTGGTCTATACCTTTAAGGATGTCATGAGCAATGCGAAGAAAACATGGAATGTTATAATACTTTTATTTTAAAAAAAAAATCAAAATTAAGCATGATGTTAATGAAATTGAATATGAAGGTAAATCTATAAAGGATTAATCTCAAATTGTAAGTATATTCAATGGTTATTTTAGTGCAGTTGGACAGAAAATTCAGGATAAGTTGGTTAGTGCAGGAACTACATCATTTAATAGCTTTTTTACAGGGATCTGGTTGTGAGTCTTTATTTTTTAGCCCAATTACAGAATTTACCATAATTAATATTATATCAAGTTTTGATGCAAGTAAATGTCCTAGTTACGATGAAATCAGTGCTAAAATTGTTAAATCTTCCATTAATGCAATTGTGTCTCCTTTGTGCAATATATTTAATTCTTCTCTTGAAAAAGGCATATTTCCTAATGCATTAAAAATAGCTAAAGTTATACCAATATATAAGAATGGCAATAAAAATGTGTTGAATAATTATAGACCAATTTTTATTTTATCAATATTTAGTAGAATTTTAGAAAAAATTGTTTATGATAAATTACTAAGTTTTATTGATAAACACAATATATAACACAATAAACAATTTGGCTTTAGAAAAGGATACAGTACTACCCATGCATTGATTGAGTTAACAGATAAAATTGTCAAAGCTTTTGAAAAAGAAACACATAGTGATAGGGCTCTTTTTAGACCTGTCAAAGGCGTTTGACAGTAACCATTCAACTTTACTAAACAAACTGAAATATTATGGAATAAGGGGAAATGCAATAGGGTGGCTTGAAAGTTATTTGTGCAATAGGAAGCAATATGTAAGCGTTGACAATTTTAATTCAGAATATAAAAGTATTTCAGTAGGTGTACCTCAGGGATCTAATCTCGGGCCACTTTTATTTTTGCTTTATATTAATGATCTCCAATATGTTAGCAATATCTTATCAGTAATCCTATTTGCAGATGACACAAGTTTATTTTTATCAGGTAAAGACCCAGTTGCATTAAATAAACTATTGAATTCAGAAATGAAAAACATGCAAACTTGGTTTACAGCCAATAAACTCTACATTAATCGCGATAAAACATGTTACATGATCTTTAAGAGTAGGAATTGTTGAATGTAAGATAATGAAATAAATATTGAACTTAATGAACTATGTATAAAGAGAGAAACCAGTACTAATTTTTTTGGCATAATCATAGACGAAAACTTGAACTGGAAAGAACAGGTAAATTAAATTGCTTTAAAAATATCTAAATGCATTGGAGTGTTAAATATTTAAAAACACATTTTACCACTGAAGATTTTAACTAATTTGTATAACTCTATGATTCTATCACATCTTTTGTATTCTAATATTGTATGGGGCGGTTGTTCATCTTATTCATCTCAAAAATTGTTTTTACTACATAAACGTGCTACACTAGCTATTACCAAATCAAACTATTTAGCACATACCCAACAATTATTTAAAAAGTAAAAATATTGAATATTTTGTATGTAAATAAATTACAACTAGCATCTTTTATGTTTTCTTATTCTAACCAATTATTACCCAAATAACTTTGATGACTATTCTGAATATAATAGCAACATCAATAAGTATAAAACAAGAACTTCCAATAAAATGTATGTGCCTTTTATAATTTCAACTTTTCAAGAACCACAGTAAGTTTTAAAGGCCCACAGTTTTGGAGTGGCTTGCCAGATGAACTCAAAGAAATCTCAACTGTTCTTGCATTAAGAAAAAATAGAAATCTTATCTTCTTAATAATGAGTAGTTTTATTCGATCTAATTGCCTTTTATGTGATTTATGTAATTAGTTATGTTGTGTTTTATGTGATTATGCTATGTTATATTATCTGTTTGTTTGATTGTTTTTTTTAAATGTATTTCTCTTGAAGTGTGGTAATATACGGATTAGCCTTGACAGGCCAATGGCCTTTGTTGATCCCTCGCATCCACCACCCTTGATCCTTCTTTCATAGTGCCATGTACATACATGTTGTTATACTTATATTGTTTAATTTATACTGATTTGTTTGAATATCTTCTAATGTGTTTTTAAAGAGATGTGAAATAAAATTGAATTGAATTGAATTGAAGGAAAAATGAACAAAGATTACTTGCATCGATGCTACCTACTTATCTTCTTCAAGAAAGTCTACTGTCAATATCTTTGGTCATTATTAGCATGACTTTCTTTCTTGTATTTACTGATTATGTGAGGTTAGTAAACCTTCCAGGTTTTTAGGTACAGTTCAAGACAATGCACCTTACTCAACGTAAGCGTGTGAAGTGGTGAAATGGAAAAGTCAGATTGTACATATCATGAGACAAGAAGTTAAAAGGCTGTTTAAAATTGTTTAAGGTAATCCTGTGGATTGACATAAGGTCATTTGAAAGCTTAGAAAAATTGGATCAGTTTTAACAATGAAGCACTGAAGCACGAAACAGATTTTAACATTTAAAAGGATTTAAGACCAAACTAACGCTTGCATATAGCCTAACCCTCATTCGGTGCATCAGAATAAAATTGGTACATACAGATTTTGACGGCACTTATTAATCCGAGGCAGAAACATTTATGAATAAGGTATCATTAGACAGGAAACAACCCTCTACCACAACAAAGATTCAAAGGTCGCATTAATTATGACTATTTAATTATGAGCTACTAAAGCTGGGTATACTGATTGTTTGATACACACCGTATAATACTGCTTAGCTTCTTGTAGCAAAGGCATTAAAATCTTCACTAAATAATATTGACAAAATTTCGAAAGAAATAAATTTTTAAAACGACCTTGATTGAAGCCATTTTTTATGTTGGTCACGCACACAAGTTTTACACGAAAAAAATCTGGAGAGCGTGGGTGATAGGCGCTCAAACGCATTTTAGCGGAACAGATTTTAAAGAGGAAAATTATAATGGAAACTGAGGGAGATAAAAAAATCCATGCATGTCTAAATTTGGGCATATTTCTCCGTTTTGCTTAGATGCAAACATGGCTGTAAAAAAAAGTATACAAGAAGAATGCGACAAACCTTACATAAGTGAAAAGTGATTCCAATAACTAGTCTTCAGTTAATGACACTTTTAATTAAAAAGAGATGATATTCACGCTCTCAGAACCCAATGAAGAAGATAACAGATTCTGTATTTATCTTTTTTAAAATCTGAAGTAGGGCCTATTCGCCCGTAGGTTAAACTAAATCATAAATGCCGAACCATATGTTAGCAATAGAGTGACATACTCGAACCCAAGCGGATTTCCCTTATTAAGCTCACGTGGAGAACAGTAGTAAACTAATAAACTATGTTTAAGGTAAAATGGACAAAGATTACTTGCATAGATGCTACCTACTTATCTTCTTCAAGAAAGTCTACTGTCAATATCTTTGGAAATTATTATGACTTTCTTTTTGATGTGCTGATTATGTGAGGTTAGTAAAGCTTTTATGTACAGTTCGAGACAAATACATAATGTACCTTATACTCAACGTACGGTAAGCGTGTGAAGTGGTGCAATGGAAAAGTAAGATTTTATATATCATGAAACAAGAAGTTAGAAGGCTGTTTAAAATATTTGAAGGTGGTCCTGTGGAATAGGGTCATGTGAAAGCTTAGAAACATTGAATCACTTTAAACAATGAAGCATTGAAGCACGAAACAGATTTTAACATTTTCAAGGATTTGAGACCAAAGTAACGCTTGCATATAGCCTGACCCCCATTAGGTGCATCAGAACAAACTTGGTACACACAGATCTTGACGGCACTTATTTAAAACCCTGGTGCTCGTTCCTCCTAGGCAGTACAATTATGAATAAGGTATCATTAGACAGGAAACAACCCTCTACCACAAAATAGATTCATAGGTCACATTAATTATGACTTTTTAATTATGAGCTACTAAAGTTGGGTATACTTTTTGTTTAATACGCACGGTATAATACTGCTTAGTTTCGTGTAGCAAAGGCATTACAATCTTCATTAAATAATATTGACAAAATTTCGAAAGAAATAAATTTTAAAAGAGACCTTGATTGAAACCATTTTATATGTTGGTCACGCACAAAAGTTTTACACGAAAGAAATCTGGAGAGCGTGGGTGATAGGCGTTTAAAATTGATTGAAACCATTTTATATGTTGGTCACGCACACAAGTTTTACACGAAAGAAATCTGGAGAGCGTGGGTGATAGGCGTTTAAACGCATTTTAGCGGAACAGATTTTAAAGAGGAAAATTATAATGGAAACTGAGGGAGATAAAAATCCATGCATGTGTAAATTTGGGCATATTTTCCCGTTTTGTTTCGATGCAAACATGGCTGGATAAAAGAACAGTATACAAGAACAATCCGACAAACCTTACATAACTGAAAAATGATTCCAATAACTAGTCCTCAGTTAATGACACTTTTAATTAAAAAGATGATATTCACTCTCTCAGAACCCAATGGAGAAGATAACAGATTATATTTTTTATTTTAAAATCTAAAGTAGAGCCTATTCACCGTAGGTTAAACACCAAAACATAAATACCAAACCATATGTTAGCGATGGAGTGACATACCCGAACCCAAGCAGATTTCCCTTATGAAGCTCACGTGGAGAACAGTAGTAAACTAATAAACTATTCTGATGCTTTAACTATGTAGGGAATAAGAAACTGTTTTCATTTGGGGACTATAAACTCATAACTTGGTTGCTTTTGATAGGCCAATGCCCAATATCACTAATACTCAAACTCACTATATACCTATACAGGCTGCAAAAACATTTGGCAAACATACTTGGTCCAATAAGTTTTACTGGGCCGATTGTATTCATCCAAAAGAAATCATATTCAGATTGCAAAATAAGTCATCGCCATGTTCGCCCATTTCAAACGTTGATGGACAAGGATATTAAATTTGCCTTAGGTTGATTTACTTAAGTCGTTTTTGAATGATTTTGTAATTAAGGTTGGCCTGGTTTTGTCACGTCTAATTTTAATCTATATTTTTCTTCTTTTGTTTTATTAAGTATTGTAATATCGGGCTATTGTTAAATTTGTATATTGTTTTACACTGCATTGTAATTGCAATATGTAATTCAGGGCTCTCTTGCAAAGCAGTTTTGTATGTACTGAAGAAACTATCATATGTATATGGAACACAAAATAAATAAACGAATGAATGAATAAATATTTGTTTTTGATGTAACAGTATCCAATGTCAATATTCCAGTATAACTATTCCAACCTTTACTTGACATTTAGTACCGAAACATGACCATGAATTGCCCCCCAATTAAAATCAGAAGTAATTTTACGCCCCTCAGAAGCGGAGAATACACGTATCATGCATCATCATGGAACATATCGATCAAAGAATAAAAACATGAATTCATATTGTCAATTTACACTGATTAACGATCAAATCATGTAAGCATTATTGCAAAGGTTTCTTAACATGGTTCCATCTTATCTCTTAGAGTTAATGATAAAATACAAGCCTGTAAGCAATCTGAGGTCACTGCAGAAAGACCTATATGTTGTATTTGCGGTCAAGTGCGTTATGGAGAATGTGGTTATGAGCATGCTGCCTCTGAGCTATGGAATAGTGTCACACATAATTTATAACATATTCACTTAATTTATTAATTGACAATTGTACTAATTATTGAAATATATTTTCCTGCAGCTTTTTTTTTTAATGTTTCACTTTCTTTCCCGATCAAAACGTGTTGAGACCTTTTCTAAAGGTATAATGCGTTATATAAGAACTGTATTGCTATTATTATTTTGCGCATATGATCATACAAGGATTCCCTAATCCCTAATAATATTTCATGAGCAAAGAATCAAAGGTCTAAAGATATGTTTTTTAGCTAACATATATAAAATCAAACAATTAAATTGTGCAGATAAAATTTTGTGTTGTAAGTTTAGAGTGACAATATTTTGTTCATAGATGGGGTTTGTCTGGAGGACATCAGGATATGAGCATGTGACATATACCAAAGTACTGTGAAAGCACAATTGGAATAAAGTAATAGAATGAGACTATGCAAATACTCATGACAGTGTGAACATATTTTTTGAAGATGTATAACATTCCATACTTTGTACTTATTCATTAAGAAGAATTGTAAAAGTTATAGCATTTTGTATTAATAAACTATTGCAAGTGCAACAGACTGAACAATGGGCAAGTGGTGTCACCTGTGCCTCATTTATGGAATGTTTATATGGTTGTGTGAAAAGTTGGCCAGACTCTTGGCCTGCAAACTTGCAGGGAATGTCTTCTTGGTCTGCAACTAAAACAACAATATCCATACTAACAGCAGCAACAACATCTACAACTATCTAAATGCAAGGATATTTATAGTGACAATTAGGAACTACATCTAAACGATATTACCCCACAAGTTTTGATGAACATTCATTAAATTCGAATGAAGCAGAAAGAAAAATCTAAATATCGGGAGTAAAGTAGGCCTAGACCTACTTTGTCTCATTTTCATTCACATCCATTATAGATATTTGTATTTATTTCTTAATTTGTAGTATGTTGTATTGTGGGCTAGAAATTATGAGTAGTAAGAGAATAAAAATGAAGTACAAGACAGAACAAAATGAAGCTTGTAGAACTAAGGTGTGTTATGTGTGGTCGTGTATTCCAGACGCTCTGTCTGGTTCATGTACAGTACAAGACTTGCATGTCGCTCTATTCATTCTTGCAAATCTCTTTATTATTGAACATCTCATGCATTGATTATGAGCAGGTGTGAGTGCATAGACTGGTGACTGCATAGTACATAAAAGGCAAGATAAAAATAAAATAGTTTTTATTTTAGATTATGACTAAGATCTCTCTGACGCTTAAGATTGAAATTGAAATGTATGTGCAACAGTATATGATTGTAACAGAATAAAATGATAAATATTCTTGCCCCTGATTATATAAAAAGATACATTTCTGACAGACCAACCTATTAGTATCCCATTAGATGTGATGCAAACACTGAGCCCTCTTTATGTTCCAATACATAAGGGATTAACGTATTTTTAATATCAAGTCAATGATCTCTATCAGGCTGCCTATCACCTCTAAACATGTGTATCATTTGAATCTTTTAGGAACAATCCAGGAGTCTGATTTTCACTTTTACCCTCTGTGGTATTTTATTGCTTTTAATAAATTTACATTCCTAACCGAATTGAATATTTCAGATGTGATCAAAAGTCTACTACAAGTTTCCAACTTTAATCTATATATATATATTTTTTTTTTTGGTTACGAATTCTAATTATTGGCTTTAAAAAATGTGTATCTTGTTTTACATTGCATTGTGATTGCATTATGTAATACAGGGCTTTCTTGTAAAGCAGTTTCCATGTACTGAAGAGACTATCCTGTATCTGGAATACATAATAAGTAACGAAAGAACGAATGAAGATATATATTTCTAGATGTAACAGTATCCATTTTCAATATTCCACGATAACTATTCCGATCTTTACTTTACCTTTAGTGCCTATACATGACATTAAATAACAAAATAAACATCATAAGTGAATCCTACTCTCTTCAAAAGTTGGGATTACACCTATCATGCATCATCATTTGAAATTGGGCTCAAAACTTGGGCGCAAATTATACAAATTGCCCAAAATTGCCCGAATGTAGAAATTGCCCTCTAACGACATGAGATCACGAATCATCACCATGATCATTAACAACAACAACAGCAACAAATATTCAACGGAAAACCCTTTTTTAGTCCATTATCATATACCGGGCATTTTGGGGGAATCGCTTCGGATAAGATGACGTTCCACACGTTACCGGAGGCAAAATGTCTTATCCTTGCCCAGGTATAGACTTAAGAAACTTAAGACATGCTAATGTGGGTATATTCCACCTTCTCATCATTCTCACAATACTAATAACACCTAGTCAAATTGTTAATAATATTTACTAAGGATTAGGGTTTCTGCAACATATACATGTATTGTATGTTCTGATGAACTTATATAGTGGCTATCGCTTGGATCAACACAATTTAGAGGTAACGGTTCAAAATGTAATATTATACTCACTGTTTGCCTAGATCCTGCTTAATGCGAAATTAATAGTGGAATGAGGCTTCGAGTCCTCTCCTCAAAAATCTTCATCCAATTATAGCCGAGCTAAAAGGATTCACACATAATCTTACACAGTTCAAATAAAAATAACTGGCAACAAGTGACGTAAGAGGTCTCTTCTAGAACGTGTTATAAAGGCGTTTACAATGTCTCTTTCGCAAGATAAGAGCAGAGTTTGTCTCTGTGTCATGAATCTGGTTTGACAGATGCCAAAACATGCAGTGTGTCGAGAAAATGATCTAAAAATCAGTATTATGCAGATTCCTAAGCACAAATGTGCTTCGTTCCATCAGATTTCATGTAGATGTGACTGATATCGCGTATCAAATCAAAAGCATAGGCTGCGTGAGTCCGTATATTACAGTCTGGTGACAATGAGCAGGTACCTAATGCACGTCAGTCGAGTCATGTGGTCCAAAACAAAACCAGAGGAAAATTCACATAACAAGAGCTAACCAAATAAACAAAGTAATTCATATCTCTCGCTCAGTGAGTCTGTCCTGATGGGCATTGTGATGCAAATCAAATCACGTCATATTGCAGCAGCCCCCCCCCCCCCACAGCCCGTCACGGATACCGTGATAGACCGTGAGAAAACTTGACAAGACCTAACAAAACTTGAATACAGAGGAAAATGGCCAAAATCCCACGGGCAACTATGTTTCGGGCAAACGGGGCTGTGCCTGCCGGGAACATAATGTCAACCTAGCATTAGTTTCCCAGGCATAATTCGAATATGTTTTGAATTTTTACTTTCAATTTTCGTTTTATTAATATTGCTGTACGTGTGTTTATTTATCGTTATCTAAATCTAAGTAAATTTATACTGAAATCAGGGAAATACAACTGAACGATAATTTCCCAGAATGTGTGAGGAATCATTATTGAAATTCGAATGAAGCAGATAAAAAGAGTAACATATCGAATCGTAATGTATACCTAGGTATGTGTGTGTGTGTGTGTGTGTGTATGTGTTCTTTTGCATGTGTGAGTTGTTTGGGGGTTTGGGGTTGGGTAGAAAGGGAAGGGGTTATAATTTGTTTTATATTATAACTGATTTCATTTGTTTTAATTAGATCGTAATTTATGAAGTGTACATGTTAAGTAATTTTAATTATGTTAATATGATGGTAAAGAATTGTATTTTGAATAATTGTTTGTATTGTTTTTATAATAAATGAAATAAAAATAAAAACTAGGGATAAACTAAAAGGAGAATATGTGGCAGGGTATGTGTGTAATTTAGACGGAATAGGCCTATGTGTTCTGTTTGCTGTTCCAAACTCCCCAAACAACTATCAACGAATCTAGACGTTCTCATTTTCAAGATGGAAATTCCTGCAAGACTCATTATTGTATTTTGTCTGCCAATGATATTGTGGGCAATTGCTTTCTTGACTTGTAGCGGGAGGTTGAATCAACTTAAGATTGTTCTCATTGTAGATCATTGGTATGAACGTTATGGTCTTATTGTCCATGTTAGCGTGCAAGAGGGATTATGTTGATATTCTTTTAAATTACTAATCTAAATAATACATTATGTTGGAAGGAGACTCTCTTTGTTAAGTTGAAAACAAAACCATCACCCGACATTTAAAGACTCTACAAGTTACTTTTTTCGCAGTTTAACGAACAAATTTAAAATTGTGTTATGAACCTATTATGTGTGTAGATTCTTTT